>CAUOFW020006891.1:332754-368655 GCA_963454935.2 Ilex paraguariensis | reverse complement strand
GATCCGACAGTCTACAGTGAATACTGAATTTTATTTTTCCGCCCAACAACGTTTTCTTTTTACACTATCCGGCTTTTAACTTTCCCCAAATCTCTTTTTCTCATCCCTTTATTGTCACCGATCAAGCCTAATTTTCCTGACTCATGCCTCTCTCTCTCTCTTTTCTTCGAAATTCCTGCCTTCCAAACTCATCCCAAAATCTCTCGCATGGAATCCATCTCAATCACCCAAAAATCAGTAAACCCTCACCATTTTTCTTCTCTTTTCTTCTCTATGCCAATTCTCTTCCTCTCTCTTACCTCTCGAATCTCTCTTCGCCATTTTTTCTCATTCTACCCAGACCAGCAACAATGAAGGGAGCCACCATCAATGACGAACGATCCACCACAGATGAATCCACCAGCGACAAGGTATATCCTATCTCTGTTCCCCCCCCCCCCAACACACACACCCACGCACCCACCCACAGCTAAAACCAAGACAATGAAGGCATCTCTCTTCACACCCAAATCCCCTAACATCTTTCTATTCTCCAACCCCTCACACTCAGAATACCTCACAGCACACACAAATACACCTCCAGTCTCTGCTAACACACAACACACCCACCCATCCAGTTGGATTGTTTGATTCATTGATATTTTTTTTTTTGATTTTGTCAACTTTGATTTATGCATATTATTTTTGGTCTCTACACTCTCTTATGGTTTCTTTTTTTTTCCCGCAGGCATTGCATTTCGAATGTTTGGAATGCCAATTGGGTTCTAAGTTTTGATGTTTATTTTAATTTTTGGGAATATTAGAGCTATTTTATTTTATTTGAAAAATTGTCTATACCCTTTCCTGTGTTTAAGTTAAGGAATTATATGTTATGCAAGATCTTGATATTGTACATATGATCTGATAACTTTTTTTATTTTTATGAAACAAGTTGAATCTCAAATTGAAGAATACATCTCTATGGTAAGTTTTATCTCTACATATTCCGTTTATTGCATTATGGGTTTTTTTTTACTACCAGGTTGGGAACAAAACCTAATCTTCTTTGAACTTTTGATACTACACAATGTCTAGGTTTCTTCTTGCATTTAAGGATGAGTAATAGGTGCGGCCAAATTTTTCACCAGAAAAGGGGTGTGTATTTCTAGGTTCCTTTGTTGGTTTATATTTAGTGGATTTAGTTGTATAGAAACAATTAGTTGATTAAGAACCAATTTGTTAATGGTATGATTAAGTATCAGTTTGTTCTATTGAAAATATGTAATATTTCTAATTAGTTGTATGGTTTATATGTTAATGATAAATTGACAACTTATGTATGTACATGCATATGATTTTATATACATGTACGTCCACAAATGTTTTTCCTTAGAATTGTGTCTTTCTACAGGTGTTTCTGCGGATGCTGATGTTCATATCAGGTGTTTATAAATAACCTATGTTGTTGGCTTATTTTGGATTATAATTAATTTTTTGAGTTGGTTCATTGGTTGTTGACAATTGTTTGTGATGGACTGCCTTACTCTTATAGTTGGGATTTGTTGTAATTTGAGTGTATGTGTGTGCGTGTGTTTTGTTGTGGAATTTAATCTATTGAGTTATAAATTAAGTGTTTGTTTGAGCATGAAAATCTTTACTCATTTTTTGGTGCCTTGCTCTTTTGTTGTTTACTCTTTTTTTTTATATGTAGNCACACAACACACCCACCCATCCAGTTGGATTGTTTGATTCATTGATATTTTTTTTTTTGATTTTGTCAACTTTGATTTATGCATATTATTTTTGGTCTCTACACTCTCTTATGGTTTCGTTTTTTTTCCCGCAGGCATTGCATTTCGAATGTTTGGAATGCCAATTGGGTTCTAATTTTTGATGTTTATTTTAATTTTTGGGAATATTAGAGCTATTTTATTTTATTTGAAAAATTGTCTATACCCTTTCCTGTGTTTAAGTTAAGGAATTATATGTTATGCAAGATCTTGATATTGTACATATGATCTGATAACTTTTTTTATTTTTATGAAACAAGTTGAATCTCAAATTGAAGAATACATCTCTATGGTAAGTTTTATCTCTACATATTCCGTTTATTGCATTATGGGTTTTTTTTTACTACCAGGTTGGGAACAAAACCTAATCTTCTTTGAACTTTTGATACTACACAATGTCTAGGTTTCTTCTTGCATTTAAGGATGAGTAATAGGTGCGGCCAAATTTTTCACCAGAAAAGGGGTGTGTATTTCTAGGTTCCTTTGTTGGTTTATATTTAGTGGATTTAGTTGTATAGAAACAATTAGTTGATTAAGAACCAATTTGTTAATGGTATGATTAAGTATCAGTTTGTTCTATTGAAAATATGTAATATTTCTAATTAGTTGTATGGTTTATATGTTAATGATAAATTGACAACTTATGTATGTACATGCATATGATTTTATATACATGTACGTCCACAAATGTTTTTCCTTAGAATTGTGTCTTTCTACAGGTGTTTCTGCGGATGCTGATGTTCATATCAGGTGTTTATAAATAACCTATGTTGTTGGCTTATTTTGGATTATAATTAATTTTTTGAGTTGGTTCATTGGTTGTTGACAATTGTTTGTGATGGACTGCCTTACTCTTATAGTTGGGATTTGTTGTAATTTGAGTGTATGTGTGTGCGTGTGTTTTGTTGTGGAATTTAATCTATTGAGTTATAAATTAAGTGTTTGTTTGAGCATGAAAATCTTTAATCATTTTTTGGTGCCTTGCTCTTTTGTTGTTTACTCTTTTTTTTTTATATGTAATGGCCTATGTAGGTATGTTTTGGTGATATGCATTCGACGCTTGGACTGTTGGATCGGCTGATTGGGGCTATATAGATGGTCTGAAGACAAAAGATTTCTCTTTGAATTGTGAAAATTTGTCAAAGAAAAGGTGTTTCTCTATGTCAGGCCAACAATAATGGCTATTGTGCACTTCAATATGTGCAACTCTTAACAATTTGGCGAGGTTGTACAATGTATAATTGAGGTTTTCTTAATTACTTCAACTTGATTTTTGATGATTCTATTTGAAGTTGTTGTAGAAATATAGTTAAACTTGATTTTGATGTTGAAGCATGTGGTGAGGAGAGTGCCACCAATTAAGCATGTGTCTGAAAGTTTTGATTTGATCTAATTTTTTTATTGTTTTGTAAATTTGGGTGTATTTGGTTTGTGAATTTCGTAATGATGAGTTTATGCGTTGGATTGGTTGTGAATTTATGCAATTGAACTGATGATCTTTTTTATCTCTCTTTCTTTTGAGGTCTTTGTCTTTCAATTCTTCTCAAGGCTATCCAATTTATTTAACCTAAAATTCTCTACTTAGTTGTTTTGTTTTGCATGTCTTTATATTTTTTTAGTTTTGTGTGTGTGTTTTATTAGTTGAGTTGGTGGTACCTCAATGGAGAAAGTCTACGCTCACTTTGGTAAGTGAGTTGGCAGCAGGTTTTCAAGCACACAATCTCATCAAATCTTTAATATTAGGCGCATAATTTTTGTTTGAAAGTAGAACTAATCAAGGAGTGGATTGGTAGAATTTCCTCTCATATCTTTATGAAGACATGGTTTGTTTTCACTGTCCAAAGGGTTTTTTTGGGGCATCAATTAAGCAGCAAAAGTCACTGCTCTCATGCTAATTGAGGGATGGGTTGGATGACCATGAGGAGAGGTTATTTTAGTTGATTTTCTCTCTCATTATCGCCACCTGCTCATTTTCCATGATTCAAGTTGTTTGAATTTCTCCAAGACTGAAAAGTAATGGACTCTAAGACAAACGAAGTGCAAGAGTACAATTACCGAGCAATTCAAGGCAATATTTGAGGTGGTAGTTGCGCTAATCCAATCAATCTAGCATAATTTGGCTTTTAATTTTCATTGTAATGTAATTCCATTTAAGGTGCAATGTTTTATTTTCATTGTTGTGAGTATTAAATTATTATGTGAGAATTTAATAGGGTTGAAAATATTGACATGATAGTCAATTTGATGTTATGGTAGTATTTGTGAGTGCTATGATTTTTTATATTTTTTTTCGTTTGCTAATTTTTGTGGATTTAATTTTTTATCCTGGTGATTTTATTGTGTTATATAATGCCTTCCGGCACGGGCAATTGCTAATATATCTATATAATAAAGTAGTTTACAATTCAAATTTTAAAAGATAAACAAAATGACTTTTGTTTTTCGCGGTTCAGATCGTTTTAAGTTTTACTTTAAAATTAATCTAATAGTTAATATTAACACAAAATTTAATAGAAAAAATAGACCCCTAAGGGTGTGTTTAGAGCAGTGTTTTAAAATCCGGCTCGGCCTGGCGGGTTGACCCGGTAAACCGGTCACTAAACCGGGCCGGGTAAACTATTGGATCGTTTGAGCAAACAACCCGATGAAAACCCGCTACTGGACAATTTACAACAACCCGGGCGAGTCAGTTTAAAGGGTATAAAAACTAGCCCTTTTGGGCATTTTTTCCCAAAACCTAATTGTCTGTATGTTTATTTCTCTTTCCAGTGTTGAGTCCGACGAATCTCAACCTCTCTTTCTCTTTCTTTCTCTCACCCTCATCGTCAAACAATCCGCCTCCCTTTCTCACCTTCACTGTCAAACGTCAGCCTCTCATTCAGTCAATCTAGAAAGAAACAGTCTCTTTCTCAGTCAAGTTGTTAAATGAATCAGCCCCCTCCCTCTCTCTCGTAGTCGAAGTGTTGAACAAAGGCAGGACAGGAGTTGATTTGCTTAACTTCCTTGGCGATTTGCTTCACTCAGCAGGTACACTACTCATCGAGTCATATTACAATTGTCATTACCTACAAACAAATATTGCTAGTCTATCTTAGATTTTGAACTTTCAATTCTTTCACTGACTATTGTTTTATGGTGGAGAAAGCAACATCACCAGCAACTTTTCTTTGGTGAACTTTTTTTTTTGTTTTGTGTTGATTTGTTCTATATCTGAAATCCCCTCTTTGTGTTTTATTTGATTTATTTTTGACGTTCCATTTTAGTAGATTGATATTGAGATTACTACCTGTGTTTGATCAGGTCAATCTTTGTGGATTTGAATGGAGAAGTTAGAATTGGAAATAAAAAACAGGTTTTTTGTGTGGAGTGAATTTTTTTTCAATTATGGAGAAACTAGATTATTGATGCTGTGAGGGTGAATTGAGAATATTTCGCCTAAAAAAAAAGGGTGAATTGAGAATAATTTCTATTATTAATAAATATTTTTTATTTTTTTATTATTTAACCAGTTTAAACAGTGACTCAACGGTTGAACCAGTAACCCATTGACCCCGTCTCTTTACAGGGTTAATGTCCGGGCTGGAATTTAAAATACTAGTTTAGAGTGACTTTTTAAAAGTACTGTTATAAATTATTTCTCATATGTATTTTAAAAAAAAATAGTATTTGAAACCGTCCCATCACTACCTTTACCACCACCCTCTCCGTCGCCGCCACCCCCGCCGCCACTGCTGCCATCGCCGTCACCATCATCGCCACTGCCACCGCCACCACCATCGTCGTCGCCGCCGTCACCACGGTCATTACCACCCACCACAACCATCACCACTGTCGCCCACCACCTCTCACNCCACGACCACCACGGTCATTGTCATCCACCACAACTATCACCATCTCTTACCACCACCACTGCCACCCACCACCTCTCACCCCCACTACAACCGATACTTAAGTTCATTTATCTCTCATCTATGTTTGTGATTTGATTTTGGATATGAATACAAATATGTTTATTGTTTACCATTCTTTGTTACTCTGTGTCTTCAAACACAGACAATAACTAGTTATAATATAAAATATGATAGACTTCAATAAGTTTATTTGACAGTCTCAAGTAGACTTATCTAATAGTTATCAATATCACTCTTAAAACCATTCACATTGCATACTATGTCTTTCGACACAGATTACCCCTAGTGTGTGTGTATCAAGTCAATAAAATATCCCCTCCCAAAAAAAAAACTATTCTAAATATTTTAAATCTGTTGAATAATCGTTTCTTATATCATATAGTACTTTTACAAGTGCTCGGACTTTGTCGGTAATAATTCGCGAGCAGAGTTATCAGACTTTGGATGCAATACAATCACATATACAATTATTAGATATGTGAGGTTATATACATAGTGAGAGTAAATAATGAAAATACGTGGGCTCCTCCTCTATTATTTTTATTTTTCTTTCGAGCAAATCGTGCCTACACAGTGACCTAAACAGTAATCATAAATTATTAAGCACGGTCCACTCCTTTCTTTTCCTTTCTTTTTCTCCACCAACCGACGACTTTGGTGTAATAATGCCATAAATACACTTTAATACCCCTATGNTCCTTTCTTTTTCTCCACCAACCGACGACTTTGGTGTAATAATGCCATAAATACACTTTAATACCCCTATGATTTAAACAACAATCACACTTGCAACCCCAAAATATACAATCAGTCTATTCAGGATTTCAATGTAGCTGTTTACTCCCTTTTAATTTCTTTCTGCTAGTTTGGATATTTATAATCTAACCCAAAAACTTATTTAACTTATTTTTTTCATACATAAACCTATCATATCAAACTTTTAATCCCTATTTTATCAGGGAAAGGCAAAATTGCTGGTAAAAAAAACCACACTCAAAAAAATACACACGATTCATTGGGATGTCCCTAAAATCTAAGAAAACTGCAGTCGAAAACCATTTATACATACACTTAATTTAAGGAGATGCAATGTGATCCCTTTGTGTGTTCCCCGGCTCATAACGTAGATGACTATGAAGCATAGCATGTTGGGAGTATAGAATTGATCCCTTGCGGTGGCACCTGCAGACAAGCCATAGAATTTACTTTTGTGACTTAATAACGTAGGTGACGAGGAAGATAATGACACTAACATGTGCTGGACCAAAACAGTTTTTTTAAGTATAAAAATTGAATTTTAGTCGATTTTGAGCCTAAAACAACACATAGTTCTCTTTCTTCCTGCAATTGGGTGAAAATGAGAGATTGAACTAAATAACTTGTATTCTTTAGAATTAAAGTGATAATTAGAAATTAAAAAATCAAAGTGAGATGGGATACATACTTCAATCACTACTTAAGGTGTTTTACTTTCTTTTTAATATTTAAGCTCAATTATCAAAAATTGAACAACCAGAGAGCAAGGAAAATTGGGCTTCTCCTCTACGCGANAGGTGTTTTACTTTCTTTTTAATATTTAAGCTCAATTATCAAAAATTGAACAACCAGAGAGCAAGGAAAATTGGGCTTCTCCTCTACGCGATATCAAAGGATTTGTTTCTCACGATCCAACAACTAGAGTGCGATGTTAATCTTTTTATAATTTGATGAAGGATCTAGAAAATTGAAGGATAAATATCATAATTGGTACATAAATCCAGATCACCCCAGAAAATCTGGTACACTCATGAACAGCTGCTTCTAATATAAACATCACATTATTTGTTCAATCTTCATTACAAGATGTGAGCCAGAAACTATAAACGAAATACAACACACTATAGCAACATAATTGCTTGTAAAAAACACACACATATTTGACCAGGAATGGATGCCCCTAAAATCTAAGAGAATCCCACAGCCGCAAACCTTTTACATACATACAATTTATTTAAGGAGAAACATGGCATGTTGGGTGTATAGAACAAACACCCATATGTCCATATTATTTATTTGTTTCGACATAATAATGTAGAAGAGGCAATGAGACTCATCTGAAACTCCTGTTTACTTTTGGTTTGTAGAGCGAGGAAAAACTTGGAAGTAGGTTTGGGTGAAGGTTAAGATAAAAAGAAACATTGCGGCTAAAAAAGCCACAGTAGTCCACGGAGAACTGAAATGATCATGCAGGAGTTGAGCCATCCAAGTTTTTGCCTTGCTAGTGAAGTGCTCTTCAATTCGATTACAAACGTCATCAAGGATAAAAAAATTGGCTTGTGAGACAGCAGAAGTCATAGTGTTGAAGAATTTTGCAACTCCCTCATTGGAATCACGGGAGTTAGAAATTATGTTATGAGATCGCAGCTCAATAACGTCGTCGGCTCCACTATTGAGTAAATTCAGGAAATAAATGTAACTGTTAACCTCAAGGTCAGTATCTGTGTTAGGAGCCATTTCATATGCAATCATGTTCAAGAAGAGGAACTTGGAGTGCGCCTTACGTACCATAGGAGGAAGTGTCAACTGTCCATAGCCAAAGGACGAAGTGAAGCTGATGTCTGTTAGACAAAATGTACCGCTAGACTTGAAATGTATTCCTTTTGCTTTAAGTTCTGTTGCTGAACCGAAGGAGTGACGAACGACCATATTAGGATCATTTTGGTCTTTCCCATAATCCTTCCTGTGCATGGCAGGCCCAACAGTATTAAAAAAAAATATATAGGTTTTAGGTCCAAATTTTTAAAAATCTTATAATTTTAAATACATAATTAGTCCACATAAAAAATTTAAATTCATGAAAATTTTAGACCTTACAAAAAAATCCTAAAAAGTTTAAACTCAATCAAAAAATTATAATTTCAATAATTTGGGTCTACAATTCAATTCAAAACATTAGAAATTCAAAAATAAAATTTTTTAAAAACAAATACAAAAAAAATCAAAAGTCAACTCATATTTACTCACATCTATTCTTCCTCTCTCTTAAAAAAAAAAAAAAGTATCACATCCTTCTCTCTCGATTAAAAAAAATTTAAAATATTTTTTATTTTTTAAAAATAATTTTAAAAATAAAAAAATATTACCACTTTGCCTCAAATTACCTTGAATCGTCCGTCTTCACGTGGGGTGTAAATTTTCTTCGCACGAGTCTAGGAAGTGAAGGGGCTGCTCATCTTGCCGTCCCTGTCTCTTACTGGTTGTTCCAGGACCATAACATATTTCGACAAAACTGTTGACCATATTTTCTCCTTTTTCTTTTTTGTACCTAATGGTCATTAATGCCTGGATAACTTGGAGTGGATGTTGGTTCTCCAGCAAGATCAAGTCCGAGAATAACATAGATAATCTTCCTGACCCCAAGATGTCCCACATATGTGTACCCTTTGTTTTTTCATTTACTACAACGTCTATAAAATACAGTATAGAACAACCATCAAGGAACATCATCATCATAGTCATCTGTTGAGCCATCAAGGTAGTAGCCCTTAGCTTCCCCAACCAACTCTAAGAATTTGTTATAGAACACTTCGGAATCAAGGCCACTTTCTTTAATGAAGTAGAATGCGAACATAGTGTTCAACTCTTCCGCATCTACGAGCTCAGGCTTTCCACGGTGATAGGGGCCAATCGAAACAACTCTTAAATCAAAACATCCTTCAAGCTCCTTTTTATTTCTTAGTTCTTGTATAACCTTCTGTAACTTTCTCTGTTCGAATCGAATGGCTTCGCTCTTACGGTCACCGTCTTTCATTACCGAGATTATCCACTCATCAGGACCGTTGATTTCAGCCTGTACCTCAGGCACCGTTGCAGGAAGGATCACTTCACTGTTTCCTCCTGATTGAATGATCCTTTTCCCAACCGCGCCCTGATTGCTGCTTGACTCAATTTCTGGCATTGTTTGACATAGGTAGAGTAGACTAAGTGAAGGTAAATGTTCTCAAGCTTTTATCTCAATCCATGAGGTTTTTAAAAGATATATCTAAAAGTGGGTTGTTTTAAAAATATTTTTCAAACTCAAATAATTTTAAAAATATCAATTAAAATGACGTTTTTGAATCAAAAGCTGCCGTTGGAATAACTTTTTTAGCATAAAAAAGTAAGACTAACTGACATTTTTTTTGCAACCATCTAAAAACGTTAGTTAGAGTAAGACCTTCTAAAACACGTTAGTCCTACTGATGGTTTTTAGTTGAGCAGACGAGGGAACGATGGGTTTTGTGTGTTAAAATTGCCAGAGGCCTCAAGTCAAAGTACACCTTTCCACTCACTTTCGTGTTCAATTGGTTCTGAATTTGTGGACGACATTTGTTGTCCTTTCCTGGACTACGCCACTTAAATGAAATGTCAGAGACCCATGTAAATATCCACGCACGTGATTTCCTACTAGACCCCTAATATTCCTTAGGATTAGTTATAAATTTAATTGTTCTGGTGCCTCAGATTAATAAACAATGTATAAATAACATTTTTCTCNATATTCCTTAGGATTAGTTATAAATTTAATTGTTCTGGTGCCTCAGATTAATAAACAATGTATAAATAACATTTTTCTCACCAAAGACTCTTTGTACCACCGAAATTAAAGGTTCATGTTTTAGAGTCTATATTAGTTTAGGTGATTCACCATTCTATTAATCTAAAATTAAAATTCATATTTTAAAAATTATTAGGCACAATTTTACATATACATGCGATTAAGCCAAAAAGGGCATGATTCTCTCCTGCTTCTGTGAATAAGGCCGGAGAGATTCATTCCCTTTTGCGCCCAGGTTATTATAGTCTTATTTAAAGTTATTCTTGTGATTTTGTTCTTCAAATTTAATTTTACGGTCATTCAATTTTTCTTTAGTCATATGTGGGCATACATTGTTAGGTGTTCCACAATAGCTTCTAGTAAGTTACTGACCAGGTGCATTATATTTACACCTGTACATGGAAAAGAGAGTCTGTTCGATAGAGCATTAAGCGGTATGAGCACTTCTTGCTTTACAACTAGGCCTGAAATCAATTATTGACTCAACTTTTCACTGGGTTTGTCGTTTCATATTGTTGTTCAATGCTTGTGATGTCCTTGTAGTTGTCAGATGTNTGAAATCAATTATTGACTCAACTTTTCACTGGGTTTGTCGTTTCATATTGTTGTTCAATGCTTGTGATGTCCTTGTAGTTGTCAGATGTAGGTTGTGGAATTGGTGGACCATTAAGGGAAATTGCTCGATTTAGATAAACTTGATTCATAATTTGCTTGATTAAGGGATATGTTGGATTTTTTTTTCTTCCTATCTTTTGGATTAGTAATTCTTAAGAGATATTCTTGTTATTTTGGCATATAGATGTAATAGAAGATGTCCGTCAATCTTATTTGCGTGACAATGTCTTACCTGGATTTCATTTGTTTTAATGTTAGATGAAGCATTGATCCAAAAAAAGAATGTTGGATGGAGTATTACTCCGCAAGTTGTGATGGAATGCCAAATTCTTTCCTCTCTTTTTTTCCACATTCCTATCATATGATGATAGTGTAAGAACTTTGAAGGTTATTTATTAGAAATGACACATGAATCACAAGTGCAAAATGAGTATATGTACTGGTAATGGATCTCTTGGACTGTTTTTTCTTCATGACTACAATAAACATGAATATTTAAGATACATGCTTACATTTTATTGTGCAAAGTACATCATTTACCCAAATGTAATAAAAACAATGGTGGTGGTAGTGATGCCACAATGGTGGTGGTGGCGACGATACAATGGTGGTTGTTGTGGAGGTGCAGTGTGAGGATTGAAAAGTTAAAAATATAAAATGCATCGAGAGTATATTTGTTCATTATAAGGAATTTATAAAATCCTTACTAACTAATATTTTCATCATTAAGTGATAAGTAGATAATTTGCTACTTAAATTTTTAGCTTATTTTTAGGAAGTGTTTCAAAACATTAAGTGGTATGAATTATAAGTTATCAAACAGGCTTAATTCATCAAGTGCTTAAAGTATTCAGTTTTATGTCTTAAGTGTTGTTATCAAACAACCCATNAGTCTGTTCGATAGAGCATTAAGCGGTATGAGCACTTCTTGCTTTACAACTAGGCCTAAAATCAATTATTGACTCAACTTTTCACTGGGTTTGTCGTTTCATATTGTTGTTCAATCCTTGTGATGTCCTTGTAGTTGTCAGATGTAGGTTGTGGAATTGGTGGACCATTAAGGGAAATTGCTCGATTTAGATAAACTTGATTCATAATTTGCTTGATTAAGGGATATGTTGGATTTTTTTTTCTTCCTATCTTTTGGATTAGTAATTCTTAAGAGATATTCTTGTTATTTTGGCATATAGATGTAATAGAAGATGTCCGTCAATCTTATTTGCGTGACAATGTCTTACCTGGATTTCATTTGTTTTAATGTTAGATGAAGCATTGATCCAAAAAAAGAATGTTGGATGGAGTATTACTCCGCAAGTTGTGATGGAATGCCAAATTCTTTCCTCTCTTTTTTTCCACATTCCTATCATATGATGATAGTGTAAGAACTTTGAAGGTTATTTATTAGAAATGACACATGAATCACAAGTGCAAAATGAGTATATGTACTGGTAATGGATCTCTTGGACTGTTTTTTCTTCATGACTACAATAAACATGAATATTTAAGATACATGCTTACATTTTATTGTGCAAAGTACATCATTTACCCAAATGTAATAAAAACAATGGTGGTGGTAGTGATGCCACAATGGTGGTGGTGGCGACGATACAATGGTGGTTGTTGTGGAGGTGCAGTGTGAGGATTGAAAAGTTAAAAATATAAAATGCATCGAGAGTATATTTGTTCATTATAAGGAATTTATAAAATCCTTACTAACTAATATTTTCATCATTAAGTGATAAGTAGATAATTTGCTACTTAAATTTTTAGCTTATTTTTAGGAAGTGTTTCAAAACATTAAGTGGTATGAATTATAAGTTATCAAACAGGCTTAATTCATCAAGTGCTTAAAGTATTCAGTTTTATGTCTTAAGTGTTGTTATCAAACAACCCATATTAGGAATGGAACAATCGAGTAATTTTTAATTATATTTTTCAAATGACGCTGACACTGTAATCCAAGAATTTTTGTCTTATTAAATTACAATTTGGATGAAATATGATTTTTAGGGACCAACTATGATTGCTACTCTAAAAGAAGAGATTTTAAAGTATTTTATAAGGTTATTTGGATTGATTTCAAGTATTTTATAAGTCTAAAAATAATCTCATTTAATTATAACTGGTCTTTTTGAGTCGTACCTTGATCTAATGTAAACTTGATCTAAAGATGAGAAATACTAGTAACTCAACTAAACATAAATGTATTTTCAATATTGGTCTTGTTTAGTGTTTGGTTTTTTGGGTGCGAAAAAAAATAATGAAAANACATAAATGTATTTTCAATATTGGTCTTGTTTAGTGTTTGGTTTTTTGGGTGCGAAACATATGTTTGAAAAAATAATGAAAAAGTCAACTTCTAAAAAGTTTTTGGAATCATTTGCAATGTTCTTAAAAAAAAAAAAACTAATAAAGTTGGAAAAGTTTGATTGAGGAGACTCTTTAGTTATTTTATTCGTTAATCGCATGTATATATAAAATTGTGCCTAATAATTTCTAAATTATGAATTTTAATTTTAGGTTAGTATAATAGTGAATCATCTAAATTAATATAGACTCCAAAACTTGAACCTCTAATTTCAGTGGTACAATGAGTCTATAGTTTAGCGAGGAAAATGTTATTCATACATTGTTTATTATTAATATAGACTCCAAGTCCGTTGGATTGTCTTTTATATCAAAACTTAGATTTATCTATGTCCTAATGAAAGTTGTAAAATTACTAATTAATTTAATGTATGTTGCACGCAAACACTATGACCAAAAAAATTGACAATCGAAAGAAAACGAGTATTAAGTAAGAGGAAAGTGTCATACATGATGCTTTTAGTAATCGAATAAGTTTATGTGTCAATGAATTCAAAAATAATTGGATTAGAGGAGGGAGCACAGTATTGCTTCCTGTGGATTGAATGGCCTCTATTTCAACCACTCCCTGCATATTGCTGCTCATCTCAATTTCTGGGCATTGTGAGACATGGTAGATGTTTATTACTAGTACTACAATCAGTCTGGGACCTGGGTTAGCTACGTTAATTCGTCACAATAAATGTCACGTCACAATAATTTTTGCATTTTGGCTTTTGTTTTTGTCACGTCACAACAAATAAATACCAAGACTTGACAACGGTTCCAATAAAAAAAATTGATGTCATACTTTTAAAATTTATTATTTTAAATAGTATTTTTATAATTTTTTTAGATCATTTTATAATCAAAAAATTTATAATTTTTATAGGTATTTTTATCACTGTTATGATAACTATTTTTTTTTTTTTTTAGTATAAAAAAATTATTACTTTTGTGGGTAATTTTATCATTATTGTAGAAGTTTTTATTATTTTTATCACTTTTTTGATAGCACAACGGTCATAAATATACTCATAAATATAATAAATTTTGATATTACCATATTCAAGTCCTAAATATCAAAAACATCTACTCTAATATGCTCTCTTTTGAGGACTAGCAAAAAAATATGAATCTTGTTATTGTATTGTCAATTATAGAACAAATTACTATATATATATATATATATATATATATATGTGCGTGCAGGATCTTGCACAATATAAATACGAGAACAGATCTCTCTCGTGGTGAACTCGAATCAGTCAATCAAATGATCAACCTTGCTATTTGGAACAGGCTGAGATCCGTTGCTGGCCTAGAACGGTAATGGGTGACTTTCGTGGATCAAATGAGTGGTCCAGTAATGCTGAGGGAGGTTCCTGGAACAGAGAAAGACAAGTTAGAAGGGCGCCGGAGTGTTTTTCGGCGTATCTTCTCCGACGATCAAGTCAGTTTTTGAGAGAGGGGAAGAAGAAAACACTGAGTATAGATTTGAGAAAAGGTTTTTTGTTTCATATCGTCTTGCATTTTGTGAGGAGTATTTATACTTCAAAAACTCATGATTGCTGTCAGTGTGGTCAGTAGATGATCATTAGATACGGACAACGTGCGCACTGATTCCTATGAGGAATGTCTTCTCTTTTAACTACTCCGGATCCCGAGCAACCAATGTTGTGTCATTGGCCTGCCGAATGTTTAATGAGCTCCTCTCGGCAAGGATGTAATAAATGTCCAGTCTTAGAGATATTTATTAACTTTCACTTCCAAGCCTTACCGCATTAAATGCTGTCTCATCAAGGGAATGGTGTAATTAAATGCTTGCTTTTCCAAGTCGTGTGTCAGCAAGGGCATCCGGTCCTTTTGTCTCTGATGTGACACAATATGTCACGCGCCCATTCCCCATTGACTGTGTCTTCTGCCTTCTTATGCCTTTTGACACCAATTGTGTAAGACGAGATCATGATGACTAACTTAGTCTAGCCTAAGCTAGTGACCTGTACATCAATAGCCTCTGCAGGAGCAGAGAACATCATCCTGGACGGGTACATCTCGGTACCGAGGGGAGTGGTACATGTAGGGACCGATGAACCCATATCCGACCGAGGGATACGTGTCGGTACGTAACGTACTGGGTGTCATTGATCCCCATGAACAGTACCTCGGGAGAATAGGGACTTGTGATTCGACGGGAACGTGTCGTGATTACAGTAACAAGAATTTACTGATGCCAAGGACACGTGTCTTCATCTAGGAGTATTTGGAAATGTCCCACATATATATATAAAATAAACACAGGAGTGTGTTTGAATTTTATTTCAGTCATATTTTTTTTCTCAAAATTATCACCAATCACTTATCTCACTCATCATCCCTTTGTCAGATTCAAACGTCAAATTGCATCACTTATTTTTATCATATGTTTAATCATTTATATATTTCTTCCCTAAAAATATAACATCACACATTTATATCATATATTTAATTATTTAATATTTGATTAATTTATAATTAATATATTTTTAAAAAAATTAATATAATGGAATCGATTTTTTAGACGCTCAAATTTATATTTTATCGTGCATGAATTACGATTAATATATTTATATAATATCTAAATTATTGTACATTCATTTTTGCTGTGGTGCGGGAGATGAGAGTGTTGCGGTGGTAGCCGTCGTCGGTATGGAATTATTGGCTGTCAAAATTGTTGAAAAGGACATCTCTATTAATTTACATTTGTACCAGTCTACCCCAGTGGAGTTTATCACACCACTATCGTTGATAGCTTATCCTTTCTTCTGAGATATTTCTTAAATCTACAACCTTGGAAGTACTTGGTCTACCGACACTAATAAGTATTTGAAAACTTAAAATGATTTTCATCGGGGATAAAAATTTTATTTTGACACATTATTTTAATTATTTAAAAAATAAAAAAAATTTGATGTGTTTCGATCCGTTTTTAAAATAGAATGAAAAAATTAAAAAAAAATTAAAATTATTTTGTCAAAACATTGCAAAGAGGGAGAGATTTGAGACACTTTGAGACCTTTGTAAATGGTCCATTTATTTTTTTGTATTTAAATGGTATAATATCCAACATTGATCAAAATAATATAATAGATAAAAGTGGTCAAGTGTCGCCCATAAAACAACACATAGCTCTGTTTCTTCGTGCAGTTAGGTGAAAATTAAGAGATTGACGTAAATAACTTGCATGCTCTAGAATTAAAGTGATAATGAGAAATTAAAAGATTAAAGTGAGACGGGGTACATGTTTCGATCACTACTCAAAGTATTTTACTTCATTTTTAATATTTAAGTTCAATTATCAAAAAATAGAACAACTCGATAGCAGGGAAAATTGGGCTTCTCCTCTACGTGGTATCAAAGGATTTGTTTCTTATGATCCAACAACTAGAGTGTGATTTTATTCTTTTTACAATTTGATGAAATATCGAGAAAATTAAAGGATAAATATCATAATTGGTACATAAATCCAGATCATCCCAGAAAATCTGGTACACTCATGAACTGCTGCTTCTAATATAAACATCACATTATTTGTTCAATCTTCATTACAAGATGTGAGCCAGAAACTATAAACGAAATACAACACCATGTAGCAACATAATTGCTTGTGAAAAAACACACATGATTGACCGGGAATGGATGCCACTAAAATCCAAGAGAATCCCACAGCCGAAAACCTTTTACACACATACAACTTATTTAAGGAGAAACATGGCATGTTGGGTGCATAGAACAAACATCCTTATGTCCGTATAATTTATTTGTTTCGACGTAATAATGTAGAAGAGACAATGAAACTCATCTTTACTTTTGGTTTGTACATTGAGAGAAGTAGGTTTGCGTGAAGGTTAAGATAATAAGAAACATTGCGGCTAAAAAAGCCACAGTAGTCCACGGAGAACCGAAAATGATCATGTAGGAGTAGAGCCATCCAAGTTTTTGCCTTGCTAGTGAAGTGCTCTCNTCTCAAGCTTGAAAGTCTGGCAACCAGTCACAATCTAATACTCATAGACCACCTCAGGGTTACAAACCATCACAGTCTAATACTGCAGCAGTAGTTTCATCAAGTTCTTTCACCGATTTCAATACCTTGACTGAGCAATTTCAGAAGTTTCTCTCCTTACAGCTACAAGCTATGTCTGCTTCTTCTTCAGGAGGTCAGTTGCCTCATAGTTCTCCAGGTATGTCACATTCTATATGGGTCTTGGATTCTGGTGCCTCACATCATATGTCTCCAAATTCTTCATCTTTTGCTTTTGTATTTCCTTCACCTTCTATTCTTGTTATGATTGCTGATGACACTCCTATGCCTTTAGCAGGTGTTGGTTCTGTTGTCACACCTCACTTGTCTCTCTCTAATGTTTATCATATTCTAAAACTCACATTAAATTTTGCTTCTGTTGGTCAGTTATGCGATTCTGNAGTATTGTTAAAAAATATAGAATTATTTTGTTTATTAAAGATAGAATAGTCTTTTACTTTCTCTGTCTTGTTTAGCTTATATATAGTCTTTTTGTATTTAGGTTAAGTTAGTTCATTGTATTTCAATTCAATTATGCAGTATCAATAAAACTCTAACCTCCTATTTTTCTTATCTCTTGTATTTCTTTAGATTGTTCAACATGGTATCAGAACAAAGGTTTATGGGACAAGACTTAATCTCAAACACAGTTTGAGAAGGTATTTGTTTGGTTTAAGCAATCTGGTATTTGTTCCATTTTTTTGTAATCTGGTATTTGTTCNTTTTTGGCATCCACAGGGGCTTTAGGAAATTTGAAAACTTGTGATATTTCTGATTGTAGTGGTTGTAAACTTGGTTCCTCTACCTCCTGGTAAGAGTGTTGTTGATTGTCGGTAGGTGTATAAAATTAAGACCAATTCTGATGGATCTGTTGAGCGATACAAAGCTAGGTTGGTTACAAAATGGTACTCTCAACAGTATGATATGGATTATGAGGAGACATTTGCTCCTGTTGCAAAAATGACTACTATCGTACTCTTATTGCAGTTGTTTCGGTTCGNAGGTTATTCACTCAATCAAATTTTGCAAAGCATTATCAATTGTAGCATGACATACGAGCTTTTCAACAGAAGAATATGAGTATTCAAGAGTTTTATTCTGCTATGACAGATCTTTGAGATCAANATCGTACTCTTATTGCAGTTGTTTCGGTTCGTCAGTGACATATCTCTCAACTTTATGTTAAAAATGCCTTCTTGAATGGGGATCTTCAAGAAGAAGTTTATATGGCTCCCCCTCCTGGTGTTTCACATGATTCTGTGTATGTTTGCAAGCTCAAGAAAGCGTTATATGGTCTCAAATAAGCACCTTNCGTAGAGAGCAACAACAGTTGGTACAATTTTTAATGACACTTCGTAGTGATTTTGAAGGACTAAGAGGTTCAATTTTGCATCGTTCTCCACTTTCTTTTGGTGACTCAGTTGTTAGTGAGTTGTTTGCTGAAGAGATACGTCTTAAGTCTTATTCTGATAAGAGAATTCTTTCTACTTCTGATCATTCTATGCTAGCAGTACCTTCTAAATCATTCTCTCATAATCAGAATAAGCCTTGCACAAGACCTGCCTTCGACAAGTGTAGTTTCTGTAAGCAAAAAGNAGATCGCAGCTCAATTACGTCGTCGGCTCTACCAATGAGTAAATTCATGAAATAAATATACTTGCTAACCTCAAGGTTAGTATTGTTAAAAAATATAAGATTATTTTGTTTATTAAAGATAGAATAATCTTTTACTTTCCTTGTCTTGTTTANCTTATCTCTTGTATTTTTTTAGATTGTTCAACAAGTATGTGTTAGGAGCCATTTCCTATGCAATCATGTTCAATAACAGGGACTGGGAGGTCCCGCCAGATACAATTGGAGGAAGTGTCAACTGTCCATAGCCAAAGGACGAAGTGAAGCTGATGTCTGTTAGATAACATGTACTGCTAGACTTGAAATGTATTCCTTTTGCTTTAAGTTCTGTTGCTGAACCGAAGGAGTGACGAATGACCATATCAGGCGCATTTCGGCCTTTCCCATATTCCTTCTTGCGGTTGCGGGGAATACGTTTTTCTCGCACGGGTCCTAAGAGGTGAATGGGCTGCTCATCTTGCCGCCCCTGTCTCTTACTGGTTGTTGCATACATTTTTTCGACAAAACTGTTGATCATATTTTCTCCTTCATCTTCTTTGTATCTAATGCTCATTAAGGCCTGGATAACTTGGAATGGAAGTTGGTTCTCCAGCAAGATCAAGTCCGAGAATAACATAGTTGCTCTTCCTGGCCCCAAGATGCGATACAATATGTATACAGCCTCACGTTTTTCATTTACTACAGTGTCAATAATATGCAGTATAAAACAACCATCAAGGAACATCATATGGGCAAATGCGTCATCATCATAGTCATGTGTTGAGCCATCAAGGTAGTAGCCCCAACCAACTCTAAGAATTTGTTATAGAACTCTTTTGGAATGAAGTTGAATGCTAACGTAGTCCTCAACTCCTCCGCATCTTCGAGCTCAGGCTTGCCTCGGTGATAGGGGCCAATCGAAACAACTCTTGGATCAAAACATCCTTCGAGCTCCTTGTTATTTCTTAGTTCTTGTACAACCTTCTGTAACTTTTTTTGTTTGGATCGAATGGCTCCGCTCTTACGGCCACCGTCTTCCATCACCGAGATTATCCACTTATCAGCATCTTCGATTTCAGCCTGTACCTGAGGTACCGTTGCAGGAAGGATCACATTACTGTTTCCTCCTGATTGAATGATCCCTTTCCCAACCCTGCCCTGATTGCTGCTTGACTCAATTTCTGGCATTGTTTGACACAGGTAGAATAGACAACTAAATAAAGGTAAACTTGGTGCAGATCAAGATGACTTGTTCAAGAAAGGTGTTGCCATGAACCAACAAAACTAAGGCTTCTTTCACTGTCAACCAAGCCAGCCACACATACACCCCTATGAAAAACCCATTTCATCTTTATGGTATTAAAATTAACTTGAAAAAAAAAAACTAATGCTACAATTATTCATACAATATCCAATAAAGAAATAAAAAATTAAACATTTTCCTTATACAATAACTATATATTAAATGGGACTGTGGTGTCAAAATAGTATAATTTGTGTTTACACTAATCCAAGCCTGTTTGTTATATGTGTTTTCAGATCAAATCAAGTCGGTGTCGAAAAATAGTTAATTCTAATCGTATTTTTTGTACCAAAAATCGTACTTTATCTAGTATTGTAAGTTACTGGGCATATTTTTTCATTTGCTAGATTGTTTTGTATAGTGTTTTTGTGACTTGACTCAAAATTATTGCTGTCTTGATCATTGAATCTGCTCAAAATTGGTTGGCCTTCAACCGTAAAAGAGAAGCAATAGACGTAAATGAGAAGGCGTGAGATACATATAGTCAATTATAACTCACCAATTTTATATCAACTTCGTATTTTATTAACTTTTCTTGTCAAACTCTGCCAATCTTTAACACAAATCACTGGCACTTGTTGCACAGTAAATTAAGACTGCAAATTTCTCCCTAGTAAGTGATGACGACTTTTGTTGTTTAATGTGGGATGCCCCAAGACCTGCTTAACTCGATCTGTTTGTTAATGTGAACATATCATTCCTGCTCGCAAGTGTTGCGGGAGTCAAACTTCATGTGTTACATGAATTCTTTATCTGGTGCTACCTAGGCCACTTAAAATATTTTCTAGTTGTTTTATATGAATTTTTG
The DNA here is from genome assembly GCA_963454935.2 of Ilex paraguariensis. Classification (NCBI taxonomy): domain Eukaryota; kingdom Viridiplantae; phylum Streptophyta; class Magnoliopsida; order Aquifoliales; family Aquifoliaceae; genus Ilex; species Ilex paraguariensis. The sequence goes on along the minus strand of CAUOFW020006891.1, from coordinate 347,656 downwards.
GTGGGTTGACCCGAAATTATTGCTACTGGATCTGCTCAAAATGAGTTGGCCCTCAATCATAAAAGGCGTAGATCTCGGGGAGAGATTAAACAACTATGTCCCATGAAGCAGGATTTAGATCTCATCCGTTACCCCCTTTTTTTTTTAATTTTTTTCAATATAATATTAGATGAATGACACGTGTAAAATATTAAATTTCAATAGATAAGATGTTTCCTCATTCATTTTTGTTGTTGATGGAGTGTTAACCATTATTAAAGAATTTTTCTCATTATTAAGAAATTTTCTCATAAAACAAAATCTTATCAATTACAATTTAAAATCTTACACGTGTCACTCATCTAACATTGTATTGAAAGAAAGGTATAATGGACAAGATCTGAATCATTTTATACATTTTTTGGGTGATTTTACTCAAAATTAATTGCCCCGAGTCATTGATTATGCCGAAATGAATTGAGTTCTTTATCCAGTACCCTAAACCATTTTTGCCTTTGCCATATTTTTTCATTGGGAAAATTTTATCTCCGCTCTACGTAATTAGGTCTAAATTTAATGACACTTAGGGATGGTAGTGAACTCGAAAAAAACGAGTATCGAAGATGAACTATATGTATTGTATGGTAGACACGTACAAAATACCTATATAAACATATGCGAAAATGAAGACGGTAATCAAATTATCCTTATCTCTGTCCCGTTCCGTCCCGGTTCTCTATTAAATATATATATACATAAATAAACTCCCAATTAAAACCATACGCCTACCTTGCTGCTTCTCTCACCTCTCTATGCTTCCCTCAGTCGATCCCGAGCCACACTCCTCAAACTATCTGGCAACCGCCACACCTCGACTCCCTTCTCTCCTCTATCGTCTCAGCTCTACCGCCGCCCACCGCAAAGCAACCACAAGCCGACATCGGACCACCTCGAGCCTTAGCCACCACTAGCCGAATCATCGCCGGCCGTCTTTTGTGGCAATTTACAGAGCCCGATCCTCCATTGTGGATTCTTCAGTCAAGGTACATTCTTTTCGCTTCTCTTCTCTTCTCAGTCCATTTTCTATCTATACGACAATTAGACACGAGATCTAAAACACTCAAGTCTCCTCTTCATCTCTAAACCCTTACTGCATTAGCCACGCACAGTGGCTATTTGATCTGCTAAAGGCAGCCACTGGCATACTGCTATCTGCATGTTGATCGTTTGTGTATGATTATAGAGTTAAATGTTTCTCAATGTTGATCTTCTGTATAATTTTTTTAGAATATTGGGTAAAATTTTTATTGTGTAGAAATCTAACTATTTTATGGAAAATTGAACAAAATATTAACGAAGATTGATAAATTAGAATGGCCAGTTCCTACCAGATTGTACTCTCTCTCTCTCTCTCTCTGTGACTTAAAAATTGTTTTCAGCGAAGTTAGAATTGCTCCATTATGGTAATTATATTGTTTTTTTGTGGTTCTGAGTATTTTGCTTGCTTGTTCTCTGTAATTTGGCACAAGGTGCCTTTCTTGTGTAAAATGTTTAATGTGCTAAGAAATTTATATCTTTGATTTACATTTCATTATTGAACTTGGGGCTTTTTTATTATGTCTCTTTGTGTTCAATTGGGTTGGTTCAATGTGCGTTTTGGTGGTGTTTCTGGGGCTGTGTTCTATGCTATTTTTGGTGCTGTTTTGGGGGCTATTTTGGTGCTGTTTTGGGGCTATTTTAGTGGTATTCTGGGGCTGCTTCTGGTGCTATTTTTCTGGGTTGTTTTGCTATTTCAATCTGCTATAATGTCATCCATTTAACTTAATTGTATTCTTGAGCTATTTAATTGCTAGATTGTCTTGCGATATGTTGTGTTAGATTATGTTAGATTATTTAGAATTTTGATAAGATTATTTAAAATATTGAATTTATTTAAAATTTTAGATTATGTTGTATTGGGCTTGGGCTTGGGCTTAGGAGAGTACGGGGAAGCGGGGACGAGGACGGGAGAATGGAGATGAAAATTATACCCGTTAACGGGGGTGGACGAAGATTTTTTAAGCGGGTACGGGGACGAAGATTATACCCCCGCCTCCGTTTCGGTTCATTGACATCCCTAACGACACCCTTTCTTAATTTTGAAACTTCACTGTCACTCCTGTCGGTGTTTGTCGGATTACGGCGTTAACGACAACTATTAATTTATAAAAATAGCCCTGAATATTTTATAGGATAAATTTTATCCACACCCTCTTGTAAATAGACATAACTTCAATGATATCCCCTATAAATAGACGTATCTTTAACAATATCCCCTCATAGTTCTGAAATTTCAATACACTCACTTTTAGTTCTATTATATTAACTTTTAGATTCATCAATTTATTATTTAATTTTATTAAATTAATGTCATTTATTTAATTTAAACTAAATTAACATTTCATTTCATCAAATCTACATAAATTCATATTTAATTTTATCAAATTTGCATGTAGTTATATTAATTTAATAATTTATTTCATCAAATTAAAATTATTTCTTTAATTTAACATTAAATTATTATTTAATTTTATTAAATTAAAATTAAAATATTAAATAGAATATTAAATTCTATTAATTTAACATTTAACCTTATCAAATCAATGTCAGTTATTTAATTTAACACCAAATAAACATTCAATTTCATTAAAGTAACATTTAAATTTATTCAATTAACATTAAATTTTATCAAATCAACGCTAAATTAATATTTAATTTTATCAAATTAAAACTAAATTAATATTTAAATTTATCATATTAAGACCAAATTTATTTAATTAATATTAAATTTTATCAAATAATATTTAAATTTTACATATGAAGGGTAATATATGAAGAGTGGTCAGATATGACAGACGATAATAGAGAAGTTAGAAATTGATGGAATTTTGACATTAAATTTATTGATTGTAATTTTATTATAGAAAAATTATTTTTAAATATAAAATAAATTTAAAACCCTGCAATTTATAATAAACAACAAAAAAATATACCACAGAGAGAACTTAGGTAATATAAAAAAATAAGAAACCGAAAAGTGTATCTCTTATCCAACAACTTATAAGAAAATGGACTTAATGACTTAAAAGTCTAACGAGTGTTTTGGATGTAAAAAAGTTTAAAAAATTTGCATGAAAAAAATTAAAACTATTTGCATGGAAAAAAAATTAAAAAAATTGCATTAAAAAAATTAAAAATATCTGCATGAAAAAATTTTAAAAAATCTGCATGAAAAACATTTACAAATCTGTAAGAAAAAAAAATATTTTTTTTTATCAACTTAGGTAGTGATGAATCACTGTGGAGAACGAGTTACAGAATAATGATTGACTTTAGTCCCCTACGTCTTCCAGCGATCCCAAATTGTTTTGGATCTTTACAAACAACAAAAGGTATGATATATATAATGGAAAAAGGATTGAGAGCATTTTAGTATATATACATTAGGAATGGTAGTTTTGACATTTTCAAAAAATTTGTAGTCAAACCGTTACTTTTTGTATTGGCTGAGTTAAAAATTACTGTTAAGGGAATATCTTTGATTTGAAAGTAGGTGCAGTGAAGTTTTAGAATCAGGAGAGGGTATCATTGAATTTAGACCTAACTAAAGGGGGGTGTTGATGAAAATTTTCCCTTTCCCTTTCCCTTTCCCTTTCCCTTTACTATTTGTTTTTTGTTTTTAAAAACTCACCAATTTTATATTGTTTTGCTAACGTAGGCAAGGATCAAAATTTCATATCAATGCATGATTTCAGTCACCAATGAAATAGAATTTCATTTCTTTTTGACCCGTTTCGACCTGTTTTGAAAACTGAATGTAAACAAATAAAAAATTTGAGAATTATTTTTCTACAACATAAGTCAAAATATACCTAAACATTTTGAAGCACTTTCAAACATTCCGAAACAATTCTGTAAATGCGTTGAAACATTATGAAACACCTCCCTTGTAATGTGACAGTTGGAGAACTGTCGGGCTATGGGCCATGGTCTGTTATATGTTAATTACGTTCAAATAATATCATTCTAAAATAATTAAGGGTCAGTATATTTAATTATATTAATTATGTATAAATAATTTTATTCTAAAACAATTAAGAAACAAATAAGAAAGGAAAACAGTTTTTTTGGTTTGGTTTGATAACAAAAACTTAGGGCATGTTTGGTTTGGTTTTTAAAAACAGTTTTTTGTTCTCAAAATTTAAAAACAAGAAGATGCTATTTGTTTAGTTTTTTTGTTCTCTAATTTTTTGAAATTTTGGGAAATGAGATGTGATTTTAGAAAACAACAAAATGATGTTTTTTGAGTTTTTAGACTAAAATAAAAAACAAGGAAAAAATAACTTATCATCTTTAATAAGGTCCACCTATCAAACTTCCTTAACAAAAAAAATGCATTTTTTTTCTTTCAAGTATAAAAGCCCTTCATTGCTTCTCTCTTTCTCTCTCTGTGCAACGAGGCTGTGCAACAAAGACAGAGATCTCCGACGAAAACAAAGACAAAGACAAAGACAGAGATCTCCGGCGAAGATAAAGACGAAGACAGAGATCTCCATCTCCTCTCTCTCTCTCTTTATCTCTCCTTCTCTTTAACGAAGACGAAGACAAGGCTTTTTTTTTTTTGGATCTGGGTTCAGTGTTTCGGTGGTGGTTGTGAGTTTTGGGTGGTTCTAGGTTTTGGTGGTTGTTGTGGGTTTTGGGTGGTTGTGAATTTTGGTGGTGATTTGTGGGTGATGGGTGCTCGGAAATCGCCGCGCAAGCCCAACTATGATAGGGCAGTGGTCTGAGCAGGTTTCAAAGCTTATGGACTAATCTATCGTGAATAGTTAGGTAAATGATATAAGTGGTTCACCTTAGCCGATAGACTAAGTTTACGTTCACTACCAATGGAGTCTCTTGCACCTTCTTGTTGTGTATTAAGTTTCTATTCAATATAGTCGAGTTACAGGCTCTAGGCCATTTACAGGGAGTGAGGGTTTGTTCACCGAGTCTCTTTCTGGCTTCCAGTCCCTTCTTTCTAGTTAAGCACTGTTCTTTATATAGGGGTCCTCTTCTAGGGTTCCTGGTGGTGTATTCTACCTTTTCATTGATCCTGTGGGGACCTCTTGTCCTTGTCTTGCAAAAGCCTTTCTCTGTCGTTCTTCCAGTATCCACGATCTTTGGGACCTTAAGCTCCACCATCCTCTATGTCCGGGAATACGCAGTTTCTGCATGTTTAAGAGATGGTCCCCTTATCCCTCGGACGCGTGGCATGGCGAGGTTGTTTAGGGATGGACGGTCCGCTTCTTCCTTGGGCCATTATTAGGCTGGCGCTTGATTGGGCCTAGGCTGGGCCATTGTCTTTCTAATCCCCACTAGGTTTTCCTCTATTTTGCTAGGCTAATCCAGGATGTTCTTTTTGGGCCGTGGGATTCTTTGGCCTATAATCTTGGCGGTCCATGCTCAAAATTCCATCCTTATCAATGAGTTTTGGTGGTAGTTGTGAGTTTCGGTGGTTGTGAGTTTTGGTGGTGGTTATGGGTTTTGGGTGGTTGAGGTTTTGATGGTTATGGGTCTTGATGCACAACTTTCGTTGGTTGTGGGTTTTCCATTTGTTTTTGTGCTTTGTGGTCTTGATGCACAGTGAGAGAGAGACAAGAGTTGAAACAAATTTTATAATTTTGTTGTCTAAACAAATTTTATAATTTTTGTTTTTTAAAATTATTTTCAAAAATATATAATCAAACAAGTTTTACAATATAAAATTTTTTAAAGACACTTTCTTAAAACTCTTCTTAAAAATAATTATTAGATATTATTTTTTAATATGCAAATCAAAGAGACCCTAATTTGTGCAAGATTTTCCACCAGCATGTCCCTTGACTAAAACTCTGATACAAATCCCTGACTTTTGTTTTCCACAAGGCTTTGGAAGTATCACTCCTTCCATTTTATTATTGTTCTCCCTCTTCACCTACCACCCAATTTCAAATTAAACTGCCTCTAGTCAAGGTGAATGAAACATCCTAGCACGTCAAGGAACCTCTCTCTCTCTCAAGAAAACTTGGTCCAACTTTGCCCCTTATATATAGGGGCGGAGGCCGAAATATTTTTTTTGGATGGGCCCACTTAATCAATAAAATTTATTTTTTTTATTCAATCAATAAATATGTGGGCAATATTACATGAATTTAAAAAGTAGACTTAAAAATTACACTTGATAATCTCAATTATTTATTTCACTGTGGGTCCCAGCATTTATTGAGACCCACTACCTATTCAATGATTGAGATTATCAAGTCTAATTTTTAAAATTAATTTTTAAGTCCATCTAACATTACTCTAAATATATATATTACATCGTGTTACATATTTAAATATTCATTAAATACAAAAGGGTCAAACACCAGTATCCGCAGTCTATGCAAATAATACTCAATAAAAAAAAGGCTAATTACAACCTTTTACAAAAATAAGGCTAATTACAACCATGTACAAATTAATAATGTTATCAAAAATGTGTTTCTCTATATAAGTAATTAGGTTAATAGTAATCAATTCCAGGCTAAGTTTGCATCAATTTAAAAAAATTATAGTAATTTCAAACAATTATGAATAATACAAGATTGAGAGTTATCCAAAAAAAAAAAAAAATAAGCTCAATCACTAGTCGCAACTTTTTAACATATTTTCATATTTTTTTGAGTGAAAAATGTGCCCGATTATTATTTTGCATAAGATTTAGTTGGTTCAAACTTATTAGAGTGCGTTCAATATTTTTGGTTTTTGGTCATTAGGTTGGGCCAAATTCTAACTACCCAATAAAAACTAATAAATATGCAAAGGTACAAATTTAATTTTTTTTAGGTGGGCATATGCCCCCTAGTCCCTATTTCCCTCCGCCCTTGGTTACATGCCCTTCAGTCACCAACTAAGAAGGTTTCATCATCAATTCCTTCCAAGTTGTATGTCAACTATGAGTATCTTGAAAGATACATACCAAAATGTAACATCACTTTATTATTGTTACAAAGGACCAAGTAGCAACGATAATGATTTTCATTCACACCAGTAACCATACACTCAATACAGACAACTTGAAGGTTGTTGGGGTTAAGAATAATTTATTTCTAAAGTTCTTCCACTCATATTTTTACTAAGACAGAGAAAGACGCAATACAATAAAAGATTCTGAGGCCGGACTATGACATATGTTATCTCTGGAATAGTTAATACGGTGTTGAAATTTACAAGTAAACTTTGTTTAGTTAAACTATTTTGGATCAAGAGTTATGATTTAAAAAGGTCAGTATAACTCTACATGGGCAAATTCTGAAACAAAAATTATGCAATTATGATCCTAAAAATGTTATGATCAATCTTTAATAATGTTATCGAAAATATCTTTCTCTATATAAGTAATTAAGTTAACAGTAATCAATTTCAAGCTAAGTTCGTATCAATTTAAAAAAATTATAGTAATTTCAAACCATTATAAATATTACAAGATTGAGAGTAAACAAAAAAAAAAAAATAGGCTCAATCACTAGTTACAATTTTTTAACATATATTCACATTTTTCTGAGCGAAAAAAGTATTCGATTATTTTTTTGCATAAGATTTAGTTGGTTCAAATTAATTAGAGCGAGTTCAATATTTTTGGTTTGTGGTCATGAGGGTGGGCCTAATTCCAACTGCCCAATAAAAAATCATAAGTATACAAAGGTACACATTTTTTTCGGGGTGGGTATGTGCCCCCCGGTCCCTATGTCCCTCCGCCCTTGGTTACATGCTCTTCAGTCACCAGCTAAGAAGGTCTCATCATCAATTCCTTGCATGTTGTATATAAACTATGGGTATCTTGAAAGATACATACCAAAATGCAACATCATTTCATTATTATTACAAATGACCATATAACAATGATAATGGTTTTCATTCACACCAGTAACCATACACTCAATGCAAACAACTTGAAGGTTAATTGGGTTAAGAATAATTCATTTCTAAAGTTCTGCAACTAATATTTTTACTAAGACGGAGAAAGACGCAATACTATGAAAAATTCTAGGGTCATACTATGACTTATGTTATCTCTGGAATAATTAATACCCTGTTGAAATTTACAGGTAAACGTTGTTTAGTTAAACTATTTTGGATCAAGAGTTTTGATTCAAAAAAGGTCAGTATAACTCTACATGGCTTGATTCTGAAACAAAAATTAAGCAATTTTGATCCTAAAAAGGTTATGATCAATCTGTAATAATTTCATTTTAAAATGAATTTTACTGTTTTAAATTGTGACCTTAAATTATTTTTTTATTCAATAATATACAAAAATAAATTACGAACTATATTTATATAATAAAATACAATATAAGATATTTTTATTGCTCAAATAATAAAAGTTATTTTTTTGTTGCTAAAGAGGATCAAAGTTGAGATCTCATTAAATTCTCCCACAGATGCGTGCTTGTTTTGTTTTTTGGATTTTTTAAAAATATTCCTTTTGATTTTTTTATATTTTGTCCTTGTTTTTAAAATAGAGCAAGAAAAAAAAAACAAAAAAATTCATCAAACGCTTTTTTATTTTTATTATATTTTCGCAAAAAATGAAAACAAAAAGAAACAAAATAAAAATTTAAACCTTCTCATTACCAAATGCTAATGGTGAACTTTGTACTAGCAGAAAATGGTTTTCTTCTTGGTCCTTATGTAGGCTATCCAAGCCTCCATGGAAGACAAGGTCAGCCTTGGGGAACATAGCCTATGGCGGAGCCAAAAATATATTCTTGGGTGGGCACACTTAACCAATAAAATTTAAATTTTTTCTCCAATCAATAAAATTATTGTGGTATATGTTTTTTTTCCTACATCGTGTTGCATATTTAAAGATTCATTAAATACAAAAAGGTCAAACACCAATATACGTAATATATGCAAACAATGCTCAATAAAAAGAGACAAATTACAACCTTTTACAAAAAAATAAGGCTAATTACAGCCATGCACAAATTAATAATGTTATCAAAAATATCTTTCTTTATATAAGTAATTAAGTTAATAATAATCAATTTCAGGCTAAATTTGCATCAATTTAAAAAAATTATAGTAATTTCAAACAATTATGAATAATACAAGATTGAGAGTTAAAAAAAAAAAAAAAATAGGCTCAATCACTAGTCGCAACTTTTTAACATATTTTTACATTTTTTTGAGTGAAAAATGTGTTCGATTATTTTTTTGCATAAGATTTTGTTAGTTCAAACTTATTAGAGTGAGTTCAATATTTTTGGTTTTTGGTCACGAGGGTGAGCCTAATTCTAACTACCCAATAAAAAATCATAAATATACAAAGGTATAAATTTTTCTTCCTTTTTTTTCCAGGGTGGGCATGTGCCCCCCTTGTCCGTATGTCCCTCCGCCCTTGGTTACGTGCCCTTCAGTCACCAGGTAAAATGAAAACAAAAAAGAAACAATAAAAAATAAAAACTTCTGATTACCAAATGACATCGTAGTTATTAAACCTAAGCACCACGTTCATCCCTTTCAAATACATCCTGAGGCCATGGTCACTAACTTTTGGTAATGGTGAACTTTGTACTAACAGAAAATGGTTTTCTTCTTGGTCCTTATGTAGGTTGTCCAAGCTTCCATGGAAGACAAGGTCAGCCCAGTGGAACATAGCCTATGGCGGAGCCAAAAATATATTCTTGGGTGGGCACACTTAACCAATAAAATTTAAATTTTTTCTCCAATCAATAAAATTATTGTGGTATATGTTTTTTTTCCTACATCGTGTTGCATATTTAAAGATTCATTAAATACAAAAAGGTCAAACACCAATATACGTAATATATGCAAACAATGCTCAATAAAAAGAGACAAATTACAACCTTTTACAAAAAAATAAGGCTAATTACAGCCATGCACAAATTAATAATGTTATCAAAAATATCTTTCTCTATATAAGTAATTAAGTTAATAATAATCAATTTCAGGCTAAATTTGCATCAATTTAAAAAAATTATAGTAATTTCAAACAATTATGAATAATACAAGATTGAGAGTTAACAAAAAAAAAAAATAGGCTCAATCACTAGTCGCAACTTTTTAACATATTTTTACATTTTTTTGAGTGAAAAATGTGTTCGATTATTTTTTTGCATAAGATTTTGTTAGTTCAAACTTATTAGAGTGAGTTCAATATTTTTGGTTTTTGGTCACGAGGGTGAGCCTAATTCCAACTACCCAATAAAAAATCATAAATATACAGAGGTATAAATTTTTCTTCCTTTTTTTTCCAGGGTGGGCATGTGCCCCCCTTGTCCGTATGTCCCTCCGCCCTTGGTTACGTGCCCTTCAGTCACCAGGTAAAATGAAAACAAAAAAGAAACAATAAAAAATAAAAACTTCTGATTACCAAATGACATCGTAGTTATTAAACCTAAGCACCACGTTCATCCCTTTCAAATACATCCTGAGGCCATGGTCACTAACTTTTGGTAATGGTGAACTTTGTACTAACAGAAAATGGTTTTCTTCTTGGTCCTTATGTAGGTTGTCCAAGCTTCCATGGAAGACAAAGTCAGCCCAGTGGAACATAGCCTATGGCGGAGCCAAAAATATATTCTTGGGTGGGCACACTTAACCAATAAAATTTAAATTTTTTCTCCAATCAATAAAATTATTGTGGTATATATTTTTTTTTTACATCGTGTTGTATATTTAAAGATTCATTAAATACAAAAAGGTCAAATACTAAAATACGTAATCTCTGCAAACAATAATCAATAAAAAGAGGTTAATTACAACCTTTTACAAAAAATAAGGCTAATTACACCCATGTACATATTAATAATGTCATCGAAAATATCTTTCTCTATACAAGTAATTAAGTTAATAGTAATCAATTTCAAGGTACGTTTGCATCAATTTTAGAAATTTATAGTAATTTCAAACAATTATGAATAATACAAGATTGAGAGTTATCAAAAAAAAAGTGCATTCAATATTTTTGGTTTTTGGTCATTAGGTTGGGCCAAATTCTAACTACCCAATAAAAACTAATAAATATACAAAGGTACAAATTTAATTTTTTTTTAGGTGGGCATATGCCCCCTGGTCCCTATGTCCCTTGGTTACATGCCCTTCAGTCACCAACTAAGAAGGTTTCATCATCAATTCCTTCCAAGTTGTATGTAAACTATGAGTATCTTGAAAGATACATACCAAAATGTAACATCACTTTATTATTGTTACAAAGGACCAAGTAGCAACGATACTGATTTTCATTCACACCAGTAACCATACACTCAATACAGACAACTTGAAGGTTGTTGGGGTTAAGAATAACTCATTTCTAAAGTTCTTCCACTCATATTTTTACTAAGACAGAGAAAGACGCAATACAATAAAAGATTCTGAGGCCGGACTATGACATATGTTATCTCTGGAATAGTTAATACGGTGTTGAAATTTACAAGTAAACTTTGTTTAGTTAAACTATTTTGGATCAAGAGTTATGATTTAAAAAGGTCAGTATAACTCTACATGGGCAAATTCTGAAACAAAAATTATGCAATTATGATCCTAAAAATGTTATGATCAATCTGTAATAATTTCATTTTAAAATGAATTTTACTGGTTTAAATCATGACCTTAAATTGTTTTTTTTTTCATATAAGTTATTTTTTTGGTGCTAAAGAGGATCAAAGTTGAGATCTCATTAAATTCTCCCACAGGTGCGTGCTTGTTTTGTCCTTGTTTTTAAAATGGAGCAGGAAAAAAAACATTCATCAAACGCCTTTTTATTTTTATTTTTTTTGCCATAAAATGAAAACAAACAGAAACAAAATAAAAAATAAAAATTTCTCATTACCAAATGATACCTTAGTTATTAAATCTAAACACCACGTTCATTTCTTTCAAATGTACTATGAGGCCATGGTCACTAATTTTTGCTAATGGTGAACTTTGTACTAGCAGAAAATGGTTTTCTTTTTGGTCCTTTTGTAGGCACTCCTTAATAAGAAGAGGCTAATTACAACCCTTTACAAAAAATAAGACTAATTACACCCATGTACAAATTAATAATGTTATCGAAAATATCTTTTCTCTATATAAGTAATCAAGTTAACAGTAATCAATTTCAAGCTAAGTTCGTATCAATTTAAAAAAATTATAGTAATTTCAAACAATTATAAATATTACAAGATTGAGAGTAAGCAAAAAAAAAAAAAACATAGGCTCAATCACTAGTTACAACTTTTTAACATATATTCACATTTTTTTGTGTGAAAAAAGTATTCGATTATTTTTTTGCATAAGATTTAGTTGGTTCAAATTTATTAGAGTGAGTTTAATATTTTTGGTTTGTGGTCATGAGGGTGGGCCTAATTCCAACTGCCCAATAAAAAATCATAAGTATACAAAGGTACACATTTTTTTCGGGGTGGGTATGTGCCCCCCGGTCCCTATGTCCCTCCGCCCTTGGTTACATGCTCTTCAGTCACCAGCTAAGAAGATCTCATCATCAATTCCTTGCATGTTGTATATAAACTATGGGTATCTTGAAAGATACATACCAAAATGCAACATCATTTCATTATTATTACAAAGGACCAGATAACAATGATAATGGTTTTCATTCACACCAGTAACCATACACTCAATGCAAACAACTTGAAGGTTAATTGGGTTAAGAATAATTCATTTCTAAAGTTCTGCCACTAATATTTTTACTAAGACGGAGAAAGACGCAATACTATGAAAAATTCTAGGGTCATACTATGACTTATGTTATCTCTGGAATAATTAATACCCTGTTGAAATTTACAGGTAAACGTTGTTTAGTTAAACTATTTTGGATCAAGAGTTTTGATTCAAAAAAGGTCAGTATAACTCTACATGGCTTGATTCTGAAACAAAAATTAAGCAATTTTGATCCTAAAAAGGTTATGATCAATTTGTAATAATTTTATTTTAAAATGAATTTTACTGTTTTAAATTGTGACCTTAAATTATTTTTTTATTCAATAATATACAAAAATAAATTACGAACTATATCTATATAATAAAATACAATATAAGATATTTTTATTGCTCAAATAATAAAAGTTATTTTTTTGTTGCTAAAGAGGATCAAAGTTGAGATCTCATTAAATTCTCCCACAGGTGCGTGCTTGTTTTGGTTTTTGGATTTTTTAAAAATATTCTTTTTGATTTTTCTATATTTTGTCCTTGTTTTTAAAATAGAGCAGGAAAAAAAAAACAAAAAAATTCATCAAACGCTATTTTATTTTTATTATATTTTCGCAAAAAATGAAAACAAAAAGAAACAAAATAAAAATTTAAAACTTCTCATTACCAAATGACACATTAGTTATTAAACCTAAACACCACGTTCATCCCTTTCAAATGCACTCTGAGGCCGTGCTCACTAATTTTTGCTAATGGTGAACTTTGTACTAGCAGAAAATGGTTTTCTTCTTGGTCCTTATGTAGGCTATCCAAGCCTCCATGGAAGACAAGGTCAGCCTTGGGGAACATAGCCTATGGCGGAGCCAAAAATATATGCTTGGGTGGGCACACTTAACCAATAAAATTTAAATTTTTTCTCCAATCAATAAAANTTTATTATATTTTCGCAAAAAATGAAAACAAAAAGAAACAAAATAAAAATTTAAACTTTCTCATTACCAAATGACACATTAGTTATTAAACCTAAACACCACGTTCATTCCTTTCAAATGCACTCTGAGGCCGTGCTCACTAATTTTTGCTAATGGTGAACTTTGTACTAGTAGAAAATGGTTTTCTTCTTGGTCCTTGTGTAGGCTATCCAAGCCTCCATGGAAGACAAGGTCAGCCTTGGGGAACATAGCCTATGGCGGAGCCAAAAATATATTCTTGGGTGGGCACACTTAACCAATAAAATTTAAATTTTTTTTCCAATCAATAAAATTATTGTGGTATATGTTTTCTTTCTTACATCGTGTTGCATATTTAAAGATTCATTAAATACAAAAAGGTCAAACACCAATATACGTAATCTATGCAAACAATACTCAATAAAAAGAGACAAATTACAACCTTTTACAAAAAAATAAGGCTAATTACAGCCATGCACAAATTAATAATGTTATCAAAAATATCTTTCTTTATATAAGTAATTAAGTTAATAATAATCAATTTCAGGCTAAATTTGCATCAATTTAAAAAAATTATAGTAATTTCAAACAATTATGAATAATAGAAGATTGAGAGTTATCAAAAAAAAAAAAAAAATAGGCTCAATCACTAGTCGCAACTTTTTAACATATTTTTACATTTTTTTGAGTGAAAAATGTGTTCGATTATTTTTTTGCATAAGATTTTGTTAGTTCAAACTTATTAGAGTGAGTTCAATATTTTTGGTTTTTGGTCACGAGGGTGAGCCTAATTCCAACTACCCAATAAAAAATCATAAATATACAGAGGTATAAATTTTTCTTCCTTTTTTTTCCAGGGTGGGCATGTGCCCCCCTTGTCCGTATGTCCCTCCGCCCTTGGTTACGTGCCCTTCAGTCACCAGGTAAAATGAAAACAAAAAAGAAACAATAAAAAATAAAAACTTCTGATTACCAAATGACATCGTAGTTATTAAACCTAAGCACCACGTTCATCCCTTTCAAATACATCCTGAGGCCATGGTCACTAACTTTTGGTAATGGTGAACTTTGTACTAACAGAAAATGGTTTTCTTCTTGGTCCTTATGTAGGTTGTCCAAGCTTCCATGGAAGACAAGGTCAGCCCAGTGGAACATAGCCTATGGCGGAGCCAAAAATATATTCTTGGGTGGGCACACCTAACCAATAAAATTTAAATTTTTTCTCCAATCAATAAAATTATTGTGGTATATAT
>CAUOFW020006891.1:301717-321814 GCA_963454935.2 Ilex paraguariensis | reverse complement strand
AACTTTTTAACATATTTTCACATTTCTTTGAGTGAAAATTTTGCCCGATTATTATTTTGCATAAGACTTGGTTGGTTCAAACTTTTTAAAAGTGAGTTCAATATTTTTGGTTTTTGGTCATGAGGGTGGGCCTAATTTCAACTACCCAATAAAAAATTATAAGTACACAAAGGTACAAATTTTATTTTATTTTAAGGGTGGGCATGTGCCCCCTGGTCCGTATGTCCCTCCGCCCTTGGTTACATGCCCTTCAGTCACCAGCTAAAATGAAAACAAAAACAAAAAAGAAACAAAATAAAAAATAAAAACTTCTCATTACTAAATGACACCTTAGTTATTAAACCTAAACACCACGTTCATCCCTTTCAAATGCACCCCGAGGCCATGGTCACTAATTTTTGCTAATGGTGAACTTTGTATTAGCAGAAAAATGGTTTTCTTCTTGGTCCTTTTGTTGGCACTCTAATCCTCCAAGGAAGACAAGGTCGACCCAGTGGTATATAGCCTATGGCGGAGCCAAAAATGTATTCTTGGTGGACACACTTAACCAGTCAAATTTAATTTTTTTTCTCTAATTAATAAAAGTATTGTGGCATATGTTTTTTTTTTCTATATCATGTTGCATATTTAAAGATTCATTAAATACAAAAGAGTCAAACACCAATAGACGTAGTCTATACAAACAATACTCAATAAAAAAAGGTTAATTACAACCCTTTACAAAAAATAAGACTAATTACAACATTGTACAAATTAATAATGTTATTGAAAATATCTTTCTCTATATAAGTAATTAAGTTAATAGTAATTAATTTCAGGCTAAGTTTGCATCAATTTAAAAAAAATATAGTAATTTCAATTAATTATGAATAATACAAGATTGAGAGTTATCAAAAAAATAAAAATAGGCTCAATCATTAGTCGTAACTTTTTAATATATTTTCACATTTTTTTGAGTGAAAAATGTACCCAATTATTTTTTCGCATAAGATTTAGTTGGTTCGAACTTATTAGAGTGAGTTCAATATTTTTGATTTTTGGTCACGAGGATGTGCCTAATTCCAACTGCCCAATAAAAACCCATAACTATACAAAGATAAAAATTTTAACTTTTTTTTCAGGGTGGGCATGTGCCCCCCTGGTCCTATGGCCCTCCTCCCTTGCTCATATGTCACCCATTCAACTATATATAGATGATGCCAACTTGTGCAGAGCCCACAGACACACGAAACAATAACAATTAAGAGCAATGACTCATCACATGATTATCTTCCTTCTCTCTTCTTTCTTAACCCTTGCAGCCTTGCATGGAAACCATGCAGTAGAATACACTGTGACCAACACGGCCGGCACTACCCCCGGCGGTGTCAAATTCACAAACGAAATCGGTGACGAACACAGCAAGATAACCCTAATGAACGCCTCAGACTTCATATGGGGGATCTTCCAACAAACCAACGCCGCGGACAGAAAGAACGTCGAACAAGTCAACTTGTTCATTGACGACATAGACGGCGTCGCATACACTGCCGGCGACGAGATCCACGTCAGTGCAAGATACATACAAAGTTACACTGGCGACGTTAAAAGAGAGATCGACGGAGTACTGTATCATGAGATGGCACATGTGTGGCAGTGGGGAGATAATGGAAGTCCAACAGGGTTGATCGAAGGAATTGCCGACTTTGTGAGGTTAAAGGCCGGGTTGGCGCCGAGCCACTGGGTGCAACCCGGAAAGGGTGACCGGTGGGATCAAGGGTACGATGTGACGGCTCGATTTTTGGATTATTGTGAGGGTTTGAGAAATGGGTTTGTCGCAGAACTTAACAAGAAAATGAGAACCGGTTATAGTGCTCAGTACTTTGTTGATCTGCTGGGGAAGACGGTTGATCAGCTCTGGAGCGACTACAAGGCTAAATATCCAAACTAGGAGAAAATATTCGTTGTACCGACAACTACACTACATTAAAGTGGTGTAACTATTATAATAAATATAAGAAATAAGGCATTTCTGCTGATGGCCAAATGAAGAAAATGAAGTGAAGTGTTTTCTTATCAAAATCTATTTGATTATAAATTATTAGTATTAATTTCAATTAATAATTTCCTCATCAAAGTACAGAGTTTATTTTATAAAAGTACTACAATCATTAACATCCAAATTCACTTATTTTTCACACAAAAATTCAAATTAACTTCCACCTAAATAGACCTAATACAACAACTATATCTTTTTTNAGTTTATTTTATAAAAGTACTACAATCATTAACATCCAA
The DNA here is from genome assembly GCA_963454935.2 of Ilex paraguariensis. NCBI lineage: Eukaryota > Viridiplantae > Streptophyta > Magnoliopsida > Aquifoliales > Aquifoliaceae > Ilex > Ilex paraguariensis. The sequence continues at coordinate 319,537 of CAUOFW020006891.1, read as the reverse complement.
ATTCACTTATTTTTCACATAAAAATTCAAATTAACTTCCACCTAAATAGACCTAATACAACAACTATATCTTTTTACGGAAGGTAATATTACAATTACCTTTTTAAGTAGATAATATAAGAATCGATGTTCAATTTTATTGAGTTGAGAACCAAGATATCAACTTCCAAGTTTTTTGCCAGATCTTGTATTTTTTCGGCAACTAAATGGAAGTATTGTTCACAGAAAATTGAAAACTAAATTATCTACTTGTACAAGTAGAAATACAAGAAATTTTTTTGAAATGACAATACATAATGCATAGTTTAGTTTGAGGTATTAACCACTTTACCTTAAGATTATGGTTTGAAAATCTAGTCAAGTCACACCTAGTTGGAGCTATTTAGATCTACACCTAGTATTGAATTGGTTATAAATATGACCCAACATTTGGTCATGTATTCCGAATTTGTAGGGAAAAAAATCAAGAATCAAGTGTGAGAAAGAAAAATATTACCATTAATTTGTAAACAAAATATATATCTAATACAATACGGACACTAGGGTATGACAAAGTTTAAAAATATAAGATGCATGTATGTCAAAGATACAACTAATTAAAATAATATAATATATTTTTAGACAATAATAAAATTATAATATACTAAAAATAAAGCATATTTTATAATAATATTAATAATAAGATCTAGCAAATATTCTTTTATTGATTAAAATTAAAATAGATCAAAATGAACAACCATAATTTTCACCAAACATCATTACATACATTAACATTCATATTACATAATTTACATAACAAAAAAAACACACACACCCCAAGCTACAATTTTTTTTAAAAAAAACATTGGTTGTGTTCGACTGAACTCATTATTCAGGACACTTCTAATTGTGTCGGACACATGTCTAGTTGTGTTCAACACTACCACGACACCCTCAAGAAGTATACATGTTTTCTAGCCTACAACTGACCCACTATTTTGATTTGTTATTATTATGTGATGTGCCTCACCAATTAATGGGATATCACAAGCTTCCATTATCCAAAAATGGCAATCTGGATTATTTTTTTATTGTATTCCTTGTGTGTCGTATGGAACATCTGACCAAGGAAATAAAAAAAGATAATACATTCATAAACATAATTGATGTAAACATTACATATACGTTTAAACACAAATCAATGTCAGCCCCTTTTAATTATATGCTCAGAAGAAAAAAAACATAAAGATTTCAAAATTGTATGTAGTCCATAATTGCCTATAGAAACTTGTGTGGGCTCACCTGGAGACACAAAAAATTTTAAGTATACGAATTCTATGAACAAAAGTCATTGCTAAAATTTGATTACAGCAGGAACAAACCTATCCCTTGAAGTTCCTTGAGTGCCAATTCTTTCGAGTGAGCTCTCCAAATCAAAGGATGAGTATAGATTTGAAATGTAGATAATTTTTAAGGATAAAGAAAAAGTTTCTCAAAGGAGTAACTCATATTAAAGATTTAATGGTAATATTCTCAAATTCAGTCTTTCTAATGTTATTGGGTCCCACCTAAAAAAATTATCAGAGCCATCAAATTATAATTAGCACCAAAGAATGGTGACATTGGACACTTGATTGTCTAAGTTTATATTCAAAATTATCCAGAATATACCAATGAGAAACATGAATGAAATGTCATAGTAATAACAACAAATATCAAAACCAGTAAGTGCCCTAGACCATTACCTATTTCTATCAAGCTGTTAAACTTGCGTCCGAGTAAACCTGTACAATAATATCAAAGACATCGAATGAGGAGATTAATCAAAATAGGAATATAAATTATTAGCAAAGGTATAAAAGGATAAAAAAATCTATTACATGTAAAAAACAATTAAAAGTAAATATTAGTGAACCTTGAGTTAAGAACATGTCGAATGTCATCTAATGAAGAGTCAATGATTTCATATCCATTAGGAAGACAATAAACTTTCTATGTTCAGTAGCTTGATAGAAATAGGCAATGTAAACCTGGTGTCCTGCTTCAAGGCTATGAGTGTATGCATGAGATTTCTGGCATCTTTCTTGGTAATACTTCCCACAGACCAAACACGCATAAATATTCAAATTCGAAAGAGAAATACAACAAAACTTCTCGAAATCAAAATCCAAAACCTGCAAACTAAAAGTTATAAAAGTCAAATGCATCTACAAATAAAAGCACATAAAGCCACTACCACCTCATGAATAATGAGATGTGCTCAAAAAGAAATTCAATAAGTTCATGAAACAGCTTCTGCCTCTTGGAGTCCTCGGCCATTGTATTATTTTCTTCTTCTCTCTTTGTTTTTATTCCATTCACACATAGTTCAAAATTTTCGTGAGTTGAAAGTAATTGGAGGATTGATAAGATTGTGGAAAGATGCCCACAAATTGATACAACAAAGAACCAAAATTTTGAAATATAACAAAGCAGAGAAATGAGAGAATGGAAGACAAAGAAGATGATCGAGAACAACTTTTTTTGTATCAACTGAGAAAGATTTATTTGTTGTGGGAGCCAATGAGTTGTAAACGTTTTAGGATTGATTTAAAGAAATTAAATATAATCAGATAATCGTGCACTGACATTACTTGTTGAACAATGCAGCTAATCAATTTGATGCTAAGGGAAGATCAAAAGACATAGTCGATATGATTGACTTTATACCAATAGTTAAGGATAAAAACGAAATATAAATATTTTTCATGTATCCTCACTTTTTAAGTAGTATATATATATAGATAGATAGATTTGGTTACTGAATGTTCCCAAAATGAATTGTATTGTACAGGCCTTAATGGGCAGAAACCTAAGCCCATTCCCTGCCTTGTGACAATTGGTGAACTGCCGGGCTATGGGCCATGGTCTGTTATATATTAATTACGTCCAAATAATATCATTCTAAAATAATTAAGGGTTATTGTCTTTATTTATATTAATTATGTATAAATAATTTTAGTCTAAAATAATTAAGAAACGAATAAGAAAGCGATGTTGAAAAGGAATCAAATGGAATCAGAAGTTAAAATGGAAAAAGACCTAAAATCACACTTCCAATTATAGTCCTTCTGGTAAAATATATATATATATATATATTTAGAATTATAGTCCTCCTTAGAATAGCAACTTTTTAGGAGTTTTTATACATTTTTTTTTTGGTTTAGTGATGATGGTGTTAACACACTTTTACAAAAAAATAAGCTGAGATTACGTNGTTTTTATACATTTTTTTTTTGGTTTAGTGATGATGGTGTTAACACACTTTTACAAAAAAATAAGCTGAGATTACGTTAGGTTGCTAATATGATGTAATAATATCCAGGGCTTTGGAAGTTAAGACAACATAATTATAGTGGTTCATCAGCTTGGGAGCTCGGCTAGTCTACTCTGAAATGAAGGCTCTTGCTCCTTTTGTTTTATTCACGGTGATTATAAGGTTGCTATGACTTCTTTTTGTCACTAGGGTTCTTGCCTTGTTAGGAGGCGTTACATTGCATTTATAAGGTCATTCTCTGCTAAGGGGGGATCCTGGCCGAGATTCTTGCCCTTACTTCTTGGGGTTCTCCTTAATTCTAGGAGAAGATCTTGATTGGTTGAGATTAGGTGCCTTGATTATAGCTTCCTAACGNTATAGCTTCCTAATGCTTTAGGAACCTCTCGTGGTTTTCCAGTTGTTGCCTTGCCTGAAGAGACACTCAGCCCTTGCCCTCTGACTTCTGTTAATGTATCCGACCTCCTGGTCCGAGCTAACCTCCTGAGCTAACACTTGAAATTTATTTTAGGTATCATCAGTTGCCCCCCAGCACTTAGCTCAAGTGAGCTTGGGCATGGGCTGAGCTGCTTTTGTATTGGACCAGGCCTGCACCTAGCTGACCTTAGTCTGCATGTGAGATGCACGAGGGGGGGCTCTTTGACTGTTTACAACAATCATGACTTCCTCGATTCCCGCGCATGTTTCAGCCCACGTCACTCAAGCTTTACATGCTCAAACAGCTACCAAAAACCACTCAAACTCCCTGTTCACCTTTGCCTCTGCCTCTTGTCCTCTGTAATTTTTGGGCTTTCGTACACGCGATTCACTCATTCTCTGCTCAAGATTGTGTTTTTTGGGGTACGCCTCAAAGTCTTGCTTTGCTTCTTCCCTCCAATTTCATCATTGGTTGCTGTTTGCNACCGCTCAAAACTCCCTATTCATCTTCTACGTTGTTCACCTTTGTCTCTGCCTCTTTTCCTCTGCAATTTCTGGGCTTTCCTACACGCGATTCACTCATTCTCTGCTCAAGATTGCGTTTTTTGGGTATGCCTCGAAGTCTTGCTTTGCTTCTTCTCTCCAATTTCATCCTCGGTTGCTATTTGTTGCTCTCTTCCCTGTCTAGGTACGTCTTTTCTGCCCCCTTCTCTTTCTTTTACCTTTCTCCGCTCTGGAGCCCTCGAATTCAAGGTGGCCATTGTTTTTCTGGGTATTTCAGTTCTTTTACTTTTAGAATCGAGATTGTTGTTTATCTCCTCTTCCTCGCTTTGTGGATTGGAACTCCACTGTGCAAATTCTTACCATTGGGGGGTATAGTGCTAACCCTAGGATTATTAGGGGGTGTTTGATTAGTATTCCTCCTCTCTATCATTCTTTCAATCTGCCTTTCTCTCTACCAATCATGTCTGCCTCCTCTGGAGCAACTCCTTCCTCTGTTTCCCTCCTAGGCGATAGGTCTGCCGAAAGAGATTATGATTTAGGGAATGTAGGTGACGAGATTGACAATTTTCCTGGTGTAGATTTTGTCGAGGTAGAGGTGAAAACCGAGGAGGCCCCCTCCACCTCTTCTCCCATGCCCTGATCAGGGCAAGGGCAAAGTAAGTGGTGTGGGAGTCATTGTTTCTAGCGTAGGGGCTGCCTTTAGGAATACTGAACTTGTAGGTCCCAGCGGACTTACCCTTTCTGACCTGAAGGTTCTTAATGCTCGCTTTCGTTTCCCCCTAGGGGTTCAGCCCTGGAGTCCTGATAAATACACCACATATGTTCACCATGTCCACAAGAATGTCTGTTTCTTCTTGGCAACTTTTGATAACAAACTTCGCTTCCCCATTCATCCCTTTATCAAAGGTGTCCTTCAACACTTCAATGTCTACTCTGTCTAGCTCTCCCCTAACTTCTAGGGTGTTCTTGTGGGTTTACTAGTCTTCTTTAAGGATCATAAGCTTGGGGTCCCTACTGTTTCCTTACTTATGGAGTTGTCCAATGTCAAACAGACCTCCTCTGACGATTTTCTATTTATTTTCAAGAGGACTAAGGTCAAACAGGTCATCTCTAACCTCCCAAGCTCCCATAAGGCCTGGAAGAAACAATTTTTCTTTGTAGGGATTACACAGTGGAAGTTCAACTCAGAGGATAAAACTGATACCTTCCCCATCCCTATAGAGTGGTCTGCCCCCGATAATTTGGGTATGTTTCTGCCCAGACCGTATTTAATCCAAGTCTGGCTACTTTGTTAACTTATTTCTTATTTTCCTTGGTTTTTCAAGTATCTGACCTGAGCTCAACGCTAAAGACGAGAGGGTGAAGCTAAAATTAGTGAAGTGTAATCCAGAGAGGTACTCCGAGCTCATTAAGCCCTGGGAATTAGGAAGGCAGGGGTTTGGTCCTCCTGAGACAATGATAGAAGCTCCAATTCCATTTTCCTTTATCCGACCTGAGGACGCAGAAGGTAATGCTTTTTCCCGTATTCGATTTCGCTGCTTTCCTCCCTTTCTTTTTCCTCTTTACTAACCAGCTCAAGTCATATCTCCTAGGGTCTCTACAATGAGGCCTACCCCTAAGATGCTCCAGGCAAAGGTCGAGCAATTGACGAAGAAAAACAAGGGTGGTTCCAAGCGCAAGGCTGAGGGCAGTTCTGGTGGGAGCCNGCTTTCCTCCCTTTCTTTTTCCTCTTGACTAACTAGCTCAAGTCATATCTCCCAGGGTCTCTACAATGAGGCCTACCCCTAAGATGCTCCAGGCAAAGGTCGAGCAATTGACGAAGAAAAACAATGGTGGTTCCAAGCGCAAGGCTGAGGGCAGTTCTGGTGGGAGCCCTGTTACTCGAGCTAAGGTTTAGAAAATGGGTGCTTCCTCTACCTCTGCCTTTATCCAGAAGGCTTCACCATCCCCCCTACATACTTCACCAACCTCAGGACTTCCTTTTCCCCAAGGGACCCGACCTACCACTAAAGATGCGCCTGGGCGAGACCAGTCCTCCCCTTCTGCATCTGAAGTTGAGAGGGCCTTGGACACTGTTCGCACTCTCCCTGGTTGTGCTACCTCTGCGTCAACCAAAGAGGCCTCCCAATCTCTTCCCAAAGAATTCGTGGTAGGCAAAGGGGTCCTCCCAAAGTCTGAGAATTCCTTCATTACTGATGTGAAACGTGCTGCAGAGGCCATTGCCTCCATTATCTCAGAGTCTGACATTGATGCAACCACTTCTATACCCCTGGGAACCTGTATTTCCACTGTGCTGTATAGTTCTACCTCGGTGAGATTCTAATTTGTCAAATTCTTTCTTTTTCCTTTGGTTGTTCTGCGATCTTCCCTTTGCACTAATCTTTCATGCTTGTCTTCAGACCGTCATTCAAATAAGCAACTTGTTAAGGCGAATCCAAGCCCTGGATGTAAAACCCAAAAAAAATAATTTATTATTATTATTATTATTATTATTAAAATCCTAAAAAAAAAAGGGGTAAAATAATAATTAATTGTTAAATTATGGGTCAAAAACGTAAATTTCAAAAAAAAAAACAATAATAAGATATATATAAGTGGAAGACTTTGTCTTCCACTTTTTATGTGTTCTACAGCCGGCGAGATAGAGAGAGTGAGAAAAAAAAAGAGTTTTTATTTTTTTTTTCTCTTTTCTTCCTTCTCAGATCTAGGAAAATTTAACCGTTTAATCGTTTCGGGCCAAGAACTAAAGTTGCTCTACTCAGCGAGAGCTACACAACCACACCAAATATCGTATTTTTCTTCGAAGGTATATCAAAGCCGATAATCTAGGCCTAAAACTTAGGAAGCTAAATTTGGNCAACCACACCAAATATCGTATTTTTCTTCGAAGGTATATCAAAGCTGATAATGTAGGCCTAAAACTTAGGAAGCTAAATTTGGGCTTCCTTGACGTTCTAGTAAGTGGTCTCACGCTACGAGAGGTAGGGTTTCCCCTATTTAGATTTAATTTCAACTTAAAATATGACATATGGAATGAGTAGATTATGAGTGTATATCACATGTTAGGTCTTGACTAGTGGGTCAAATATAGAATTTATAATTAATCTTGTGATTAATAAAATTCTATTGTGATTAACTTGGTATAAGTTAATGTTAGTAGTTTAAAGCATGTTAATTGTATGTTAGCATTACTTTATATTTTAATGGAAGATCAAGTTTAATAAAATTATTAACTTGTTATATGATTGTGAAATAATATATATATGTTAAATGATTATTTAACATATGATTATTTTGGTGGACTTGTGCTTATGTTAAACATGTTATCATGTTGCAAGTCATAGCATGCTAGTTGTGTAAATTGATGTGCTCTTTAGGTGTTTGATTAAATGCCTAGGTGAATACAAGTATGTTAGTTGAGTTGATTATCTTACATAACATGCTTGAGATCGTGTTAAAATGTCATTATATTGTATTCATTATGTAATAGACATTGTATTTCATTATGCATGGGTTGCACTACATTCATGGGCATTGACATGGGTGAGAGTGTATGCATGGTATGAAATCAATCACCACGTAGGTGGTTGAACGTGGACTCGAAAAAGTCGCACCAAGGTTCGGTTGAGTCGCACGAGAAATTAAATGGATAAATGTGTTGGGGACAGCACGAAGGGCTAGATTCTCCCTCGGGTGCAAGACCCGCTTACTTGGTTTATACACTTTCCGGCGGTGAAATTCCAAAAAAGTGTAACGGCGGAAACGGAGCCACATGTGGGACGTCCTGAAGATCCGTTGATGGTTGGTGTCCCATTGGTGTAATACCATAAATCACCTCCCCACAAAGACATAAGAAAATGAATTAATTAGTCATTGAGTGTACATAACACCAATGATGGGGGCTTGGAATGCTCGGATACATACGCATGACATTGCATGTGTTATGGGAGCTCAGGATGGGGCTCGGGGTTGGTATTGCTTGCGTGAGTCTCATCTCATGGCATGACATGATCTATAACATTCAATCATAATAGACATATTTAAATGAATGTATCAAATGATCGTTGCATGTGACATTCCATATTCATTTAGGTTGAGAGGTATTCTCTATAGGAGTTACCCTATTGAGCGTTAGCTCACCCTTTATGGGAACATTTTTAAGGTATCGCACAGGCGTCCACCGAAGGCGAGGCCATGGGGCCGCTTTGACGACAGAGCCGGTCTGTGGCTTTTATTTTGATATTGTAGTCCCTTGTTTATACTTANAAATGGATAAATGTGTTGGGGACAGCACGAAGGGCTAGATTCTCCCTCGGGTGCAAGACCCGCTTACTTGGTTTATACACTTTCCGGCGGTGAAATTCCAAAAAAATGTAACGGCGAAAACGGAGCCGCAGGTGGGACGTCCTGAAGATCCGTTGATGGTTGGTGTCCCATTGGTGTAATACCATAAATCATCTCCCCACAAAGACACAAGAAAATGAATTAATTATCATTGAGTGTACATAACACCAATGATGGGGGCTTGGAATGCTCGGATACATACGCATGACATTGCATGTGTTATGGGAGCTCAGGATGGGGCTCGGGGTTGGTATTGCTTGCGTGAGTCTCATCTCATGGCATGACATGATTTATAACATTCAATCATAATAGACATATTTAAATGAATGTATCAAATGATTGTTGCATGTGACATTCCATATGCATTTAGGTTGAGAGGTATTCTCTATAGGAGTTACCCTATTGAGCGTTGACTCACCCTTTATGAGAACATTTTTAAGGTATCGCACAGGCGTCCACCGAAGGCGAGGCCATGGGGCCGCTTTGACGACAGAGCCGGTCTGTGGCTTTTATTTTGATATTGTAGTCCCTTGTTTATACTTATTTTTGGTCTTGTATAATTTTTGTAACAAACATTGTTTATATTTACAAAGGCATGTATATGGGACTCTTTTGGGACATTTATTCTTTTACGAATAAATGTATGTACTGATAATAATTATGGTAGTAGTCGAGACTATATAATTGTGAATGGATAGATAGACCCGGTGTGGTCAATGTTGTACAGGTTGCGTTTTGGGTAGAGCTCCTTGTACAAAGGAGACTCTGTCCAAATTTTGTTAAGTTATGGATCCCAAGAAATGGGGCATAACGGTGTGGTATCAAATTACATGATATCCACCAGTATTACACAGGTCGATGGATAACCAATCGGATAATTACAGACACCCGGACTTTGGGGTGTCACANCTCACCCTTTATGGGAACATTTTTCAGGTATCGCACAGGCGTCCACCGAAGGCGAGGCCATGGGGCCGCTTTGACGACAGAGCCGGTTTGTGGCTTTTATTTTGATATTGTAGTCCCTTGTTTATACTTACTTTTGGTCTTGTATAATTTTTGTAACAAACATTGTTTATATTTACAAAGGCATGTATATGAGACTCTTTTGGGACATTTATTCTTTTACGAATAAATGTATGTACTGATAATGATTATGGTAGTATTCGAGACTATACAATTGTGAATGGATAGATAGACCCGGTGTGGTCAATATTGTACAGGTTGCGTTTTGAGTAGAGCTCCTCGTACAAAGGGGACTCTGTCCAAATTTTGTTAAGTTATGGATCCCGAGAAATGGGGCATAACGGTGTGGTATCAAATTACACGATATCCACCAGTATTACATAGGTCGATGGATAATCAATCGGATAATTTCAGACACCCGGACTTTGGGGTGTCACACTGGAGGGGTTGACCAATGCTTCCAAAGCTTTTGAGCTGAAGTGTGCCAATCTAGCCTTTGAGAATAATGACCTTAAGGTTCAGGTAAATGAGTTGCAAGAGCAAGCGGAGCAACAATCTTCCCTTGCCAAATCCAGACAGGAGGAGCTCATCAAGACTAAAGAAGACCTTCAGTTAAAAACTGATGACTGGATCAAGGAAAGACAGAAGTCCCTCGATGCTCTAACTTCATTCAGGAACGTGAAGAGGGAGTATAAAGTGTTAGCAGAAGCCAATGATACTGTTAGGGAGGAGTTGGAGGCTGTTAAGGAAGAGCTGGGGGTGCGAGACACTACCATCCGAAAAAAGGATGAGCTGATTACCCAGCTAGATGATGATGTTCTCACCAGGTGGGCTAAAGGGTGGATTACTTTCCAGCGTATAGCTGAGAGAACCTACCTTGAGCTGGATTTTGACTTTACAATTCCCCTTGAGGAAGAGGCTGAGGTGTCTGATAAAGAGGAGGATGGTCTTCTTGTTCCTACTTCTGAAGACGTGCACAGGGACTCCGAAAGACTCGTTCCTACAGCTAGGATTCCTGCCCAAGATGTTCTTGCTTCTTTAGACATCTCTACTTCCCTGGCTGTTGAGCCTGCTTCTTCCCTCCCTGCTGAGCTGGCCACAAGAGCCTTGGTTGAATATGAGGTCCATGCCTCTTTGCCTGCTCTTGGCCCTCATGAATCTTCAACTATTGCTGTGCCAGAAAGGTCGCCTACTGAGCTGGAGAACACTTCTTCCATTCCTCCTACTGAGACATTAGCTACTGCACTTCAAGGCCCTTCATCTACTCTCCCTTCAAAAATTTAGAATTTTGTAACTTTGGGCTAATTATCTCAGAATTGTAATATTTTGAAACAAAAATGTCAGAATTGTAGCATTTTGTATCTTTAATTTACAACTTATATCTCTCATTCTTTCCCTTTGCTTTTAATTTGTTACTCTACTCTNCTGAGGTGTCTGATAAAGAGGAGGATGGTCTTCTTGTTCCTACTTCTGAAGACGTGCACAGGGACTCCGAAAGACTCGTTCCTACAGCTAGGATTCCTGCCCAAGATGTTCTTGCTTCTTTAGACATCTCTACTTCCCTGGCTGTTGAGCCTGCTTCTTCCCTCCCTGCTGAGCTGGCCACAAGAGCCTTGGTTGAATATGAGGTCCATGCCTCTTTGCCTGCTCTTGGCCCTCATGAATCTTTAACTATTGCTGTGCCAGAAAGGTCGCCTGCTGAGCTGGAGAACACTTCTTCCATTCCTCCTACTGAGACATTAGCTACTGCACTTCAAGGCCCTTCATCTACTCTCCCTTCAAAAATTTAGAATTTTGTAACTTTGGGCTAATTATCTCAGAATTGTAACATTTTGAAACAAAAATGTCAGAATTGTAGCATTTTGTATCTTTAATTTACAACTTATATCTCTCATTCTTTCCCTTTGCTTTTAATTTGTTACTCTACTCTATCATCAATCAAATATGATATTTCTCAACTCTTCCCCCATTTGCTTTAGGGGGTCATTCAGATCTCCTTGAAGTAAAAAAGTTAGGAATAACTGCTGATGTGCCTAGCTGAGCTTCCAGCTTCTCAACCTGTTTCTGTTCGAACTCCAGCAACTGACCACCATAGCTCTGACCTTACTTCATCCTCAAAGACTTAGGATATGAAGCCAGTTTTTTTTTTTAAACTTATCAACTCATGGTTGTAACAATTTTAAATCAGGATGCAACTATGTAACTTCTACTGCGTAATGTAATCTTCTCAACTCTTTCCTTCTCTCAGCAAATGGGTAGGAATTTTGCATGACCAGTTTAGCATACACAGTAGGGGTCTAGTTTTTAGTTGTTTGAAATATAAGACAATGAGTACCTAAAATCTTATCCTTAAGGAGCTTCCATTTGTTGACCTGCGTAGCTGACCTTGAAAATCAAACGCAACTTTAAGTCAAATTGCTGCCTAGGTGTGGTAGATCTGAAGGTCAGGATTTATTATGTTGGAATGAAGAAGAACATTCCTTCTCACCCCAGGATGAGGGTTCATCCTTCCCATGTACAGCAGGTTAGCAAAATGCTTACTTGCTCCAGGGCTAAATAACCTCTGAACCGCGCGTAGCTCAGGGTAAGGGTTCATCCTTTTCATGCACTACAGACTAGTAAAGTGCTTATTTGTGCCAGGGTTAAATAACCTCCGAGCTGGCTTGAGGGGACCCTTTGGTAAACNTAAAATCTTATCCTTAAGGAGCTTCCATTTGTTGACCTGCGTAACTGACCTTGAAAATCAAACGCAGCTTTAAGTCAAATTGTTGCCTAGGTATGGTAGATCTAAAGGTCAGGATTTATTATGTTGGAATGAAGAAGAACATTCCTTCTCACCCCAGGATGAGGGTTCATCCTTCCCATGTACAGCAGGTTAGCAAAATGCTTACTTGCTCCAGGGCTAAATAACCTCTGAACCGCGCGTAGCTCAGGGTAAGGGTTCATCCTTTTCATGCACTACAGACTAGTAAAGTGCTTATTTGTGCCAGGGTTAAATAACCTCCGAGCTGGCTTGAGGGGACCCTTTGGTAAACCTTAGGAGACATGTGCACATGTAGCCATTGGTTTAGTTCTCTTTTCTGCTCGTGAGTTCAGCCGATCTGATTAGGTGAAGTGAAGTGCATACAATCATGCTCTGTCCAGTGGTTCCGATGTGCTGAGGTCCTGGACTATCATGGACCACACGCAAGGTGACAACCTGGAAGAGCATGCCTAGATGCAGCTGCTTGAGTACATTGTCTTCTTATTTTTGACTCGCTGACCTCCCGATATGTAAGGTTTTGTTTTGACCTTTATTTTATGCTCTGGACCCCTCCTTGGAGGTCTGCTTGTTNGATAAGGGTTCATCCTTTCCATGCACTACAGACTAGTAAAGTGCTGATTTGTGCCAGGGTTAAATAACCTCCGAGCTGGCTTGAGGGGACCCTTTGGTAAACCTTAGGAGACATGTGCACATGTAGCCATTGGTTTAGTTCTCTTTTCTGCTCGTGAGTTCAGCCGATCTGATTAGGTGAAGTGAAGTGCATACAATCATGCTCTGTCCAGTGGTTCCGATGTGCTGAGGTCCTGGACTATCATGGACCACACGCAAGGTGACAACCTGGAAGAGCATGCCTAGATGCAGCTGCTTGAGTACATTGTCTTCTTATTTTTGACTCGCTGACCTCCCGATATGTAAGGTTTTGTTTTGACCTTTATTTTATGCTCTGGACCCCTCCTTGGAGGTCTGCTTGTTTTATCCCGGGGTGTCGTTGATGCTTGCCTTTAATGCATTGCCTTCTTACCAAAAAGGTTTCTGCCCCCCTAATTTGGAAATCCAGAGACCCACCGACTTAAGATTGCGTGTAATTCCTAAAGATCTGGGGTCTTCAAAGGATCCCTATAAGTATTGGTTATCACTTCCCTCCAGGCGCCCCTTTGTTATTCTTGAGGGCTGAACGCCTTCTATTTCATTCTCTTATCTTTTTGCTTGAATCCGCAATGTCTGTCCCATTTTCTGCTCTGTTTCAAGAACGAACCTCCTTTGGGGTTGAGTGGATGTGGCATACTCGCTACTTTGCTCCCCCAGTAGTGACGTTCTCTAATTTAGAAAGGATAAGGAAGAATTTCTTTCTTGATTTGGAATTACTTCTACGTGCCCTAAGCTCCGATGAACCCTATAATTATCTTCCTCCTAGGGAGACGTGCTTCTTTAAAGCAGCTTTAGAGATGGGTCTGCGTCTTTCTATTCATCTTTCTATTGGATTTATTTTGGCCTATATCGGCTTGTGTCCCTCTCGTCTTTCACCTATGGGATAGGCTGTCATGACCAGTTTTTTCTTCTTCTAGCGTCTGCGAGGTAATGACGAGTTTCCTACGGTTGCAGAATTTCTTCACTATTTTGACCTTGAGGAGGATAAAGTTTCATGCTTCGTCTACTTTCGGTGGAGAGACGTCATGCTACGTCACTTAGTGTTTGATCTCCCCTCTCCTCCTTTGGGATGAGCCCAACGCTTCTTTTTTGCTTCCAGTGACTCGTGGAGGTCTTCCGAGGTGGGCACTAGAGAGTGTAGAGTCCCTCGGTCCTGGAAGAGCTATTCTTACCCAGCTGAGAGTGATGAGGGTCTCTCTCTTGGGATCAAATTTTTATGACGCTATCTGCTTATCTTGTTTTTTGGTGTGCAGGTGTTCCTGACCTGAACTTGCTTGAATTAATGAGGATGGAACTAATGACCCAAGCTGAGCCCATGTCCTTTTATGAGCTCATGACATCAGGCAATCTGTTCTTATTTAGTGCTGCTGCAGCTGAACTAGACTTTCCTTTTTTCTTTGAACCTGACTCTTTTTCTTTAGAGTCTGATAAAAGCGAAGACACTGGAACTCCTTCGAAGAGGCGTAAGAGGGATGGTTCTTCCTCCCTTACCTTCGACTCTGGCTTGGGGGAAGTTCTATTCTCCACTGCTGGGCAAAAGCTGATGGATATTCTGTCATCAGCTGAGAAGGAAAGGGATGAGCTGAAAGAGGAGAACCCTCGTCTGAAGGAGAGGATGACTGAGTTGGAGATACGACTAGGAATTTTGCTTTGATTGTAACCTTGTAATTGCTGATGTTCTTAAAACCTCAATTTTCTCATATTTGCTACACATCATAAACGATTTGTGATTTGAAGAAGTCTTTTGTTTTGTAATCTCTGATGTTTCTAAGCTCCATGACTCTTTTGATGAATTCATTGCGAACCCTAAGGTTCTTCCCGTGAACCAATGAGTTCATCGTTCTTGTTATGAATTAGTAAGTTCATCCCGAGCTATTGAGCTCTTCTTACGAATCGATAAATTCATCATGAGCTCAGGGTTCTCTTTATGAATAGGTGAGTTCTCTGTGAGCTCCAGGGCTTTATCTATGAACTGACGAGTTCATCGTGAGCTCTAAGGCTCTTTTTATGAACTAATGAGTTCATCGTGAGCTCTAAAGCCCTTTTTATAAACTGATGAGTTCGTCGTGAGCTCTCAGGCTCTTTTTATGAACTAAGGAGTTCATCGTGAGCTCTAAAGCCCTTTTTATGAATTGATGAGTTATTTGTGAGCTCTAAGGCTCTTTTTATGAACTGACGAATTCATCGTGAGCTCTAAAGCCCTTTTTATAAACTGATGAGTTCACCGTGAGCTCTAAGGCCCTTTTTATGAACTAAGGAGTTCATCGTGAGCTCTAAAGCCCTTTTTATGAATTGATGAGTTATTTGTGAGCTCTAAGGCTCTTTTTATGAACTGACGAGTTCATCGTGAGCTCTAAAGCCCTTTTTATAAACTGATGAGTTCACCGTGAGCTCTAAGGCCCTTTTTATGAACTAAGGAGTTCATCGTGAGCTCTAAAGCCCTTTTTATGAATTGATGAGTTATTTGTGAGCTCTAAGGCTCTTTTTATGAACTGACGAATTCATCGTGAGCTCTAAAGCCCTTTTTATAAACTGATGAGTTCACTGTGAGCTCTAAGGCCCTTTTTATGAACTAATAAGTTTATCGTGAGCTCTAAAANCTGTGAGCTCTAAGGCCCTTTTTATGAACTAATAAGTTCATCGTGAGTTCTAAAACCCTTTTTATGAATTAATGAGTTCATCGTGAGCTCTAAGGCTCTTTTTATGAACTAATAAGTTCATTGTGAGCTCTAAAACCCTTTTTATGAACTGATGAGTTCGTCGTGAACTCTAAGGCTCTTTTTATGAACTAATGAGTTCATACTGAGCTCTAATGCTTTTTTTTTTTTTTGCGTGCTCATAAGGATAGATGAATCACAGACTTGCTACTTNACGAACTAATGAGTTCATACTGAGCTCTAATGCTCCTTTTTTTTTTTGCGTGCTCATAAGGATAGATGAATCACAGACTTGCTACTTTTTTAACAATGGTTCATAATACAAGATAAACTTACTGAAAAAATTTCCTAAGATATTCTGCATTCCATGAATGGGGCAGGACTTTTCCTTCTTCCGTTTGTAACTCATAATTTCCCGGTCTAATTACTCGAGGGACTATGTATGAACTTTCCCAGTTAGGCCCCAGTTTTCCATGAGTGGGATCCTTTCTTGCCAGCAGAAGCTTCTTCAGCACCAGATTTCTGACCTTGAAACTCCTATGCTTGACCTTCCTGTTGTAGTACCTAGCTATTTTCCTTTGGTAGTTCTTTATGNGGGACTATGTATGAACTTTCCCAGTTAGGCCCCAGTTTTCCATGAGTGAGATCCTTTCTTGCCAGCAGAAGCNGCCTCCCTCTTTTCTTCCAACAGATCCAAACTTAGCAAAAGGGAATTATCATTGTTCTCCTCGTTTGCTAATTANCTTTGGTAGTTCTTTATGTTGTTCAGTGCTGCCTCCCTCTTTTCTTCCAACAGATCCAAACTTAGCAGAAGGGAATTATCATTGTTCTCCTCGTTTGCTAATTCTGTTCTAAGTGAAGGGAGCCCAACTTTGACAGGCGCCACTGCCTCAGAACCAAAAGCCAAAGCAAATGGAGTCTCTTGTGTTGCCGACCTAGTGATTGTCCTATAAGCCCATAGTACTTCTGGGAGGTGTTCCACCCATTTGCCCTTCAAATTTTTTAGCTTGGTTNTTTGCTAATTCTGTTCTAAGTGAAGGGAGCCCAACTTTGACAGGCGCCACTGCCTCAGAACCAAAAGCCAAAGCAAATGGAGTCTCTTGTGTTCCCGACCTAGTGATTGTCCTATAAGCCCATAGTACTTCTGGGAAGTGTTCCACCCATTTGCCCTTCAAATTTTCCAGCTTGGTCTTCAGGGCGGACTTTATAGTCCTGATGGTGACTTCTGCTTGTCCATTAGACAGAGGATGAGTTGGGGCAGAAAAGTAATTCCTTATTCCGAGCTTGGCACAGAAGTTCTTGAACTTTGGGTTGTCGAACTGCTTGCCATTATCTGACATAATTGCTCTAGGGATCCAAAATTGANGTCCATTAGACAGAGGATGAGTTGGGGCAGAAAAGTAATTCCTTATTCCGAGCTTGGTACAGAAGTTCTTGAACTTTGGGTTGTCGAACTGCTTGCCATTATCTGACATAATTGCTCCGGGGATCCAAAATTGACAGATTATGGATTTTCAAGTAAAATTCTGAACTTTTTGTTCTATAATGGTTGTCAAAGGNTATCTGACATAATTGCTCTAGGGATCCAAAATTGACAGATTATGGATTTTCAAGTAAAATTCTGAACTTTTTGTTCTATAATGGTTGCCAAAGACTCTACCTCTGCCCACTTGATAAAGTAATCCACCCTTATAATGGCGAACTTGCATTGTCCTACACTAGTGGAAAGAGGTCCTGGTATATCTAGACCCTATTGTTAGAATGGCCAAGGGCTTACTACGGAGGTCAGGAATTCTGGTGGCCCGTGAGGGATGTTAGCGTGTATTTGGCAAGCTTTGCATCTCCTAACCAGGTCTGTTGCATCCTTGAGCAACGTGGGCCAGTAATACCCCTGCCTTAATGTCTTTCTTATCAAAGACCGAGCCCCGATGTGATTGTCATAGACTCCTTCGTGAATTTTCCTGAGTATATAATTAGCGTCCTCGTTTCCCACGCATTTGAGGAGTGGCGCTGAAAAACCTCGCTTGTACAAGTTTCCCTGTAAAATGGAAAATATAGCTGACCTGGTTCTCAACTTTGCTGCTTCCTTGGGGTCTTCTGGTAAGGTTCCATTCTGGAGATACTTCATGATGGGGTCCATTCAGCTTGTTAGACTCCACATAGGAAAAACTTCTTCATTCTCAATACACACAGAAGGTTTTGCTAGGTGTTCCACCGGAATTAACCTAC
>CAUOFW020006891.1:228820-281987 GCA_963454935.2 Ilex paraguariensis | reverse complement strand
GGGGGGGGGGGGGGGGGGGGGGGCGCTTAGCACAGAAAGATACGATAAACACAAATTTTTGAATCCTATTCAAGTGAATTCCAGTACAATTAAGGCAAATGAAACACAACAGAAACAATCATATCAGTGGAAATGGGGGTCAGATAAGATCTGAGCTTCCCCAAATTACAGAAATGAGGTCTCCATGAAAATGGTTCACAAAAACAAGAAAAAAAATTATCTACACAGTACTATTGAAGCGAAATGATGCAGAAGCCACCATGGCTTTCAGTTGCAGAGAGAAACTACTCTGCTACAAGCTACTCCATCGGCTTGATGAAACCAGTAGAAGTGTCTCAAACTCTGTGCTTGTGGGAGCTATTGGGAAATGCTTCCCCCTGCAAAAAAAAAACTGAATTGCAAACGCAGAAACTACAGTAGTATACCCCCTCAACAGGCCATCTGATTATTAGAATGAACACTTAATAGTCATAAGACTCAGTTTAGTTTCAAGGATCATTAAAACATAGAAGACACCAGTTGGGGGAAATTTTCGAAGACTTCAGGATCCCACATTACACATACCAGCTTCGATGCAAAAGACAATGACAAGAATGGAAGAAGGGTAATGCCGGAAGGGTATTCGTAATCTTTTGCTGCAAGAGAAATTGCATGGTACAAATCCAACTATACATGTACATGATTCTAGCATGAAACCAAGGTTCTGCCAGCTCCAACGCTAAATAAAAATTAAGAGCAGGCAATTAGCATGAGAAAACTCATATGAGTTACAGAGAACCTAGGGAGCCTGTCCTAATCAAGCTAATTCCGCATCCGTTTCCTTTGACTACCCTCTTCAGAATATCCCTGCAAACAACAAGAAAAATTAAAATTAAAATTAAAAGCTCTGCATANAGGGAGCCTGTCCTAATCAAGCTAATTCCGCATCCGTTTCCTTTGACTACCCTCTTCAGAATATCCCTGCAAACAACAAGAAAAATTAAAATTAAAATTAAAAGCTCTGCATAACAACCAGGCAGCCACAAGCACACCACACTATGCCTATCAAAAGGATAACGTAAATTCNATAACAACCAGGCAGCCACAAGCACACCACACTATGCCTATCAAAAGGATAACGTAAAATTCANTGTCCTAATCAAGCTAATTCCGCATCCGTTTCCTTTGACTACCCTCTTCAGAATATCCCTGCAAACAACAAGAAAAATTAAAATTAAAATTAAAAGCTCTGCATAACAACCAGGCAGCCACAAGCACACCACACTATGCCTATCAAAAGGATAACGTAAATTCAAACATTGAAAGCATGCTAGATATTCACTACCACTACACTTCACTATTCTAATATACATCATTACAAATGATTAGGGTAAAAATCAGACAATTGCAGTAGGGCTTGCACATAGATGCATGCACCCATGGTTACTCAAGTAAAATCGCTTCTTAATCCTCAAAACAATTTAAAAAATGCTCCACATTAGAGCTTGGACTTGCATTGGAGCAAGGTGACATGACTTCCTGTGAAGCTATCTCTTACAAAGATATATTTTCTCAAATTCAAGGCAAAATGCCTCGATCCTTTAATTGTCACTTCTAAACAAACACCACAAGCCATGAATATAAGGAAAGCCAAATATAAAATTAAATTGGGAAAGAGATCTAACTAATTAGGTGCTTCAGTTCCACATATTACCCATTCAATATCTATTTGCATCAACAATTGCTCAGTATGCTCAGGCCAAATTTTGCAGATGTCAGGGTAATTATGTCTATTAAATGGCATTTCATCACATATGCACATCACACACATTCAAGAAAACGTTGAGGCAACCTAGATCACATAGAGCGGGAGCGCAAAAGCGGGAAATTTCAAAAAAAGAGCGGGGGCATTACTAATAGCGTCAAATTTATATATATGGCGAATTGATACACGATGTAAAAGTATCAAAAATAAGAAATAAGATTACAATAGAATTTTATTGCAAATTCTTGATCCCATATCCGCAGCCTAGCAGCAAGTGGAATCAAAACACAGCTATAAATATAACTACAATCCCACACCGGCAGCACATGAGCAAGTGGAATGGAAGGCAGCTTTTAAATAGGACAGCTTTCTCCCCTTTTCGTTAAGTAATTGGGCCTTCTCTTGGGGCCCAATACATTTGGATATAGTTAAGTTTTAATTGGGCTAAGGTCCAACTCAATAATCAGTTTAAAATTATGTGAAATTCTGGAGTAAATCCCAAAAATGTATGATTCCCAGATTGTAAACATTGAATTCCCGGATTTGATTTTTGGTATGCGCAAATTTGTCTCTAATTCCCGAATTTGCGTTCTGTGCACGGTAAAGGGACAAATTGTGTGATCTAAGAGGCAACTCTACACACGCAGATTCTCGAGAACATGTTTCTAACTCAACAATAAATATTCAGATCAATTCTGCTTTTCACATCAATTTTCTTTTAGTAAGCAATATTGCATTTAAAAATAACCCAAGACATAACTTTTACAAAATGATCATAGAAGCAAAAGAAATGCATACCCCTTCGTCTTTGCCCAGATCTTCAGGGGAAACCGCACTAGAATCAGACCTGCATTTAGCATGCACTATAGGACCTAACTGAGACCTATCCATCCCTGCTGCTGATCCAGTGGGTGCATTCATGTAGACAGCCCCCCTATACATCCATTCTTCAGTCTCATCACTATAAAAATCATCAAAAGGCTCTCCACAAAGTGCACAAACATTTTGATTCTCATCAGCAGGTACAGCCATTTCTTCATCATCCTTGCTTTCGTCAATGTTTTCAGGGGGTAAAAACCCGGGAACTGCATCAGTTCCCAATGCCTCTGCACCCCTGAGCCACATACTGACACTTACAAACCACTTACGCGATGGCTTCTGCTTACGGTTTTTTGACATCCGGTTCTTGGTCACATGCCAATCCATATGACTACTGTGTTCCTCTTGACATTTGAATCGAAGCCCACATGTTGTGCATTGTCTGGGAAGATCAGCATATAGAGCAGTTATTGCAGACTCGTGACGCACCTTAAGGAGGTCCAGATCAAACTCGAGTCCCACAGAATCCTAAACATCAAAGAACATGGCTTAGAACAATCTTTCACGGGATACCCCAAATAAGTAAATCCTTAAAACGCTGTAAGTTAGTTTAAGAACGTTATCGAGGCGTGTACCTGAGCAGGAGCTTGTTTTGTCAATGAAATTAAACCTTGGGCCATCAGAGAACTAACCAAACCTGAAAGTGCACTCCCAGCAGGAGGGTTAGGGGCAATGGGATTTGGATAATGGGATATAGGTATCATATGAGATGAAGTCGGAGGGGGGCCTGGAGGCAGAGGTGGTAAGGCTCCCCCAGGAAAATGTAAGGATGTGTTCGGAGTATTAAGCATTGGCATAGACGATTGTACACCATGAATTGGATTCGGTAATACATTACTTCTGGAAGCACCATTCCCTGGCAGGGTGTAACTATTATTAAACTGCGGTACCGCTAAATGAGAAGTGGTCGAAAAAGCAGCAGGTGGAACCAAATTTTGGTGAACCTCCCGAGACATTAATAAGTGTGGCGGTAAATGAGAGAACTGTGCTGGGCTCTGCCGATTCAAAGGGATTGGCCCAGGCTGTTGGTTTAGAAATTGAGGCAGCTTACTTAACACATTGCTTCCACTACCATCCAACTGCTGCTCAGGCAAAAATGACTTATTTAGACCTTGATCCAAAACTGCATTGGTAGCATACATTGAATCACACTGACCCCTAATCTGTTTCTCTGGGGGAAGAGTAGGTTGAAAAGGGAGTGGATGGGATATCTGAATATTTACAGAGGGCCATGCTCCTGTTGATGCTGGCATAGCAGCGGCCCGAACCTCAGGAGTCAAAGAGTCAAGACTTGAACTTATTCTTGGTACAACAGCTGAAGACCCACGTAGTCGTGGATCTGCTTTTGGAAAACTGCCAATCAAAGGAGGCTTCTGCTCACCCACTGATGAAGAAATGTCCCTTTTCATTGAACTTCTTTTGGCATTAAAATTGTGTTGTGAAGTCTGAGGGAAATTCCGTTGCAATTTCCAGGGTTGTTGAGGATAACCAGAACCTAGAATCTGTGATGTCTCATTGCGGATTCCAGAAATATTGGTGATCAATCCATGGCCAGACTGCAAGAAAAATTTTCAAATTTTCAATATTTTAGCACAAAGCCTTTCCACACATATAATGAAGGTAAATACCCTCTCTGATCAAAATTTGTCCGTTTTTCTTAGACATGGTGCAAAAATGAAGACCAAAAAAATATATGTTTAGTATTAGGTTGGTCTGTGCAACTGAAAATCTTTAGAAAACAAGAAAACAAAAGGAAAAAATTAAATTCATTTATATGGGTGGATTTTGGAGTATGATGTAGTTGACAACAAAAGGGAGCTAAAATAGCTGAAAAAAACCCCACCAAATTTTTAAAATTTTAGTAAAGAATATTTACAAGAAGAAAGCTCTGGCCAGGTTTGGAAAAGCAGATTAAGTATTTCTTCAGATCTAGAAAACGGGGAACTCACAGATAAAACTATGTCATGCATGATAAATAATAAATTCATGCCTATCCACATAATAACTATTTTCCAAATCGAATTCATCTAAATCGAATAAAGAACATACTAAATGGACAAAAAAGAAACAGAATACTCCATACACTGACAGACAGAAATACATCCTTCGATGGAATTGCATCTTCAGGAATAACCAAGGAATCATTAGTCAAAGCAAGTTGGGCCTGATTAGGCCAGTCACTTCTTCTGAAATCAGTCTCCAAAGGTGCAGCAACATGAGCTCCAAAGCCACGTTTATTCCTAAAATTTCCAGGAGGTGGACCCGATGATGAGAATAAATCATTAGCCCGACTGCGGTCTACCAAAGTTGGGCTCATATCTTCCCAATCAAACTCTTCCTCTTCAGAATTCTTCCATGTCTTCGTAGCCACCTTGCTGTCAATGCCATTTATATCCAAGCGTTCAACTTTTGGAGGCTTATGGTTAATTTGGTTAATTTTTTTTTCCACTTGATCATTTCCATAAGCATCAATTAGAGCTCTAGGTCCTTGAAGCTCAACCCCATTACTGTAACTATATCCAGCAGAATTTCCCCATGGCCGACGAGTGTTATCAGACCCATGATTCCTCCGCAAGTAATTCACCTCCTCATCTCTGCCTGTCACTCTGCCATGTTCATAATCAAACCTAGAATGAGATGGTGAATCCCTTTCAATAACCCTTGGTTTTAAAAGCATGCAAATTCATATGATCATACCCGATTCCGTAAGAAGAAGAGGACTGCGCGGTTTTAGCAACTGAAGATGGAAGCAGATTTCCCGCCTCAGTGGCAAATGACGAACGATCTGCACGAGCCATTGAGTTAAACCTTTGCACTCCAACCTCCGAGGATATGACCTCTGAAGTACCAGAGTCATATTCGTCATATCCAATGGCTGGTGTTTGTCCACGCATCTTCAAGGCAGAAGAAGTTTCCCTTGGCAGTCGAACACTCTGCAAGAGTTCCAAATGGATTGTACCTTCAGCAGTTGTTTTACACATGGATTCAGATCGTATTACTATAATAAGAGAAGAAGTATGTACTCCCATAGGTGTGACAGCAAGCAGAGAAGAAAATGGTAGTGATGAAATACTTTGGAAGGAGAATGAACCAAGCAAGAACCTTTACATGCTCTCCCACCCTCCCCCGCCAAATGGGTACAGAGACACAGAGGAACAATAAGAAACAACCTCTGCGTAAGAGGGAGAGGAAGTGGGATAATCAATAAATAAAGAAAAATAAAGTAAAAGCACAGACGACATTATCTAATATTCATACTAGAAAATACTTGGAACCATAAAAAAATAAGTTGCTTATGATATGATGGGTAAACTGATTTTGAAGAAAACACAGAATAAAAAAAAATAGAGTCAAAAATCAACAAATTGAATTGAATCCTTTGGGCAATTTCAACTGGTTTTTCTCCACTCTTTCTCCTCCAAGAAACCATTCAACATAAATAACAAATGCTCAAAACCAATGCCCTCACAAATCTAGTGAAATTCATATGCTGAAAGAGTCTGATGGGCAAAAAAATTTAATTAAAAAAAAAAAAAAAACCCGTAATGGTAGGCTGTAACTAGGTCAACCAGTACAGCACCGATTTAGCATGCATAGAATTGTGAACCACATGGTTAACAATCCCTACAGTGAATCTTCATCTCACGACGAACCTTGCAGGATGATCTCATAGTACAAACAGAAGAAAGTTAAATGTAATACAAGATCAAGGCATCTCGATTTGGTGTGCTGCCTGTCAGATATGAACATCTCAGAAATCATGAATATCAATTTCCACGACTTGAATATTAGTCTGAAACCAAAAGGGTAACATATTACAATTTGTAACGTTGCATTAAATCTCTGAGAAAATAGACAATATTTCCAAATTTAATAACAATGCATCCCAGTAAGTTATATCACATTTGCAATATCAAAAGTAGGATTGATTAAAGTAGGTCACCAACTTGTGAGTCTTAGTCCTATAAGAGAATTCCTTCTGAATAGGTCACCAACTTGTGAGTCTTAGTCCTATAAGAGAATTCCTTCTATATTTGTTCAGATGTCAATACCAAAGGGTATTAGGCTCCCAAAAATAACCAGTGATAAGGCTTTAAAACCCCGTACTACATGGACGGGAGACATCAAACAGGCTATGGAGCAAATTTTTGTTGCTAACAAACCATCTTTACAAACTAAAAACAAGATACCAAAGTGTCAAATGCAGAAAACCAATAATAAGCCAAGAGCAATTCCACATATCATGGCTCATGACCCCACTTCCCCTGGCCAAAACATGCATAGTTACTTTTGGAAATCTAGTCACATTACCTATATCGTTTAGACATCATTATTTAGTTTTAACCTCCAAATATCAGATTTGACTATTTAATAGTTGGCAAAAGTACAGGCTCTTTGGAAGAGAATTCAAGACTGTTAACCATATCCGTACTATCCCTTGGCATCTGACTTTTAAAAATTCTGGAAATTTACGTACAGTCACTTCGGTGAGAATGCAAAATTGTTGGCCACATTCATACAATCCAATGATATCTCAAATTTTCAACAAGTATGTCAATTTTTCAATAGCTATTGAACCACAGAAAATGAATAATTAAAGAAACAATTAAAAAGTTCTACGAAGAATTTCATTCAGTATTTGCCAGGACGGATACANCTATTGAACCACAGAAAATGAATAATTAAAGAAACAATTAAAAAGTTCTACGAAGAATTTCATTCAGTATTTGCCAGGACAGATGTGGAACTAGTTCAACAAGACAGCTTATACAACAGACATCAGATTCACTGATCTACAGATGTCCTGTTATAAGGTTGCACTAGTAAACTGCTGTCTGACCACAGAGAGGGTTAATCCGTTAAAGTGAGAATCCATTGGAAAGCTTACACCATCCGTATTTGATTCCTCAAATATCCCCAACAGGAAAGGTGATGGGGAGAGAGAAAGGGACAAGGATTTAATCGAAAAGCTTACGCTATCTGCATGTTCAAACTGACGTCTTGCTTCCAAGTATTTTGGATTGACATGTATGCCATGAGTGGGTCGTGGAGATTCAGCAGTCCTCAAGGCAGTCAAACTAGAAGATTGAGAATTTACTGATGGGGAAAACTGCAGTTGACTCTCAATTTTGCGAAGTACTGATGAGGGGAAAACCGCTGACCATGTCCCAAAGAGGTGGCGCATAGCAGGATGAAGATTAGGGTGCACTTGCCTGTATGCCTCACAGAAAACCTTGGCAATATATAAATATAAGCAAAATGAGAAACGAAAGGCATACTAGAATCGTAAAAACAGAAACTTATATCTAACTAGGAGTAAATAGCAATGGATATATTTTCCACTCACCTCAGGCAAATGGACAGAGAAGTATCTGGCATACACCCTGCCAATATTCTTGACAATACTATCCAGCAGATATAAAGAAGGCAGTTTTTGCTCAACTGGGGCCTAACAATACAATATAATCAAACAATGAAAGTGCATACATACAATAATATCGAATGAGAAAAACAATCAAATTCACCCACTATGTTACCCAATTCATAGAAAATGTTTTGGGTACCCAAAAAAAAAATCAAGACTAGGGGATCCAGAAAGAATACATCCTACAAAATCTTCAGCGAAGAAATTCTCCTCCCCGGAGAGAAAAAGTGAGATAAATATTTAGATCCAGGCATAAACATACTGTAAGTTCAACACTTCTGCAACTCCAACATGCTAAATGAAATCAAAATCATATTCAAAAATATACAACAAAATTTCAAATGTCAGTTCCTATACAACTTCTTAGATTAATCTAATATTAAAAAAAAAAAAACCCAATTCCGAGTATTCAAAATTCTTCAAATTTACGCCCCTACCTCGAGAATTCGAGCACAAATAGCATCGGCAATGCTCTCAGCATGCTCTCTCTGCTCACCAGCAATAATTGTTAAGTCTGTAATAATGGGCTTCGAATTAAACGTCAATTCTGATAGCACCATCTCATAGAGCCGCACAATTTCATCGGTACTCAGCCCAGAGACGTCGTCGTTTGGATTCAAAATCCCAATTTCCTCTTCTCTCTCCTTCACCATGGCCTTGAATCGATCGACAACTTGCGGTAGTGCAGGCTTTTGTGCCACGACGTCGTCCGCCATTGGCTTATTAAGAATTCTAGGGTTTGAGAGTTCGAACCTCTCAGCGTCCATTGCGAGAAGTGGGATAATTCACTGTGACTGGCTGTCTGGATAGTTAGAGTTAGGGTTGGGGTTAGGGTTTTGCAGCATGAGAATCGAACGAGCGTTGCTTTTCATTAGGTAATTTTGAAGAGAGAAAAGGAGTTTCAGAGCCGAGAGAGAGAGAGAATACGTCTACGTGTCACGTGTGTTGTGTGTGTGGGATGTAGTTTAACGGAATGGATTGGCTAAACATTAATAAATAGTATTCTGATCTGACGGTTTGAATTTGGCTACCAGTTAAGGTGGGCCCAATGGGATACAAATAGTAATATTATAACGACGTAATTTGGGACCAAAGAAAAAAAATATTCATTGCAATAACCATATTACTTCAATATTGTCAAGTAGTATAATTAATTAATAATATTTAAATAAATAAGAAAAGAGATATTATATANCAACTCCAACATGCTAAATGAAATCAAAATCATATTCAAAAATATACAACAAAATTTCAAATGTCAGTTCCTATACAACTTCTTAGATTAATCTAATATTAAAAAAAAAAAAACCCAATTCCGAGTATTCAAAATTCTTCAAATTTACGCCCCTACCTCGAGAATTCGAGCACAAATAGCATCGGCAATGCTCTCAGCATGCTCTCTCTGCTCACCAGCAATAATTGTTAAGTCTGTAATAATGGGCTTCGAATTAAACGTCAATTCTGATAGCACCATCTCATAGAGCCGCACAATTTCATCGGTACTCAGCCCAGAGACGTCGTCGTTTGGATTCAAAATCCCAATTTCCTCTTCTCTCTCCTTCACCATGGCCTTGAATCGATCGACAACTTGCGGTAGTGCAGGCTTTTGTGCCACGACGTCGTCCGCCATTGGCTTATTAAGAATTCTAGGGTTTGAGAGTTCGAACCTCTCAGCGTCCATTGCGAGAAGTGGGATAATTCACTGTGACTGGCTGTCTGGATAGTTAGAGTTAGGGTTGGGGTTAGGGTTTTGCAGCATGAGAATCGAACGAGCGTTGCTTTTCATTAGGTAATTTTGGAGAGAGAAAAGGAGTTTCAGAGCCGAGAGAGAGCGAGAGAGAGAGAGAATACGTCTACGTGTCACGTGTGTTGTGTGTGTGGGATGTAGTTTAACGGAATGGATTGGCTAAACATTAATAAATAGTATTCTGATCTGACGGTTTGAATTTGGCTACCAGTTAAGGTGGGCCCAATGGGATACAAATAGTAATATTATAACGACGTAATTTGGGACCAAAGAAAAAAAATATTCATTGCAATAACCATATTACTTCAATATTGTCAAGTAGTATAATTAATTAATAATATTTAAATAAATAAGAAAAGAGATATTATATAAATTAATTAGTCATTAATCGTGCTGAAGGTACTATACAACAAACAAATTTTTTTTAAACAATTATCTAAATTCAAAAAAAATTACTTAAAAATATTCATACAAATTATTTTTTAAAATGACTCAAAATATATTATCGATTATATCTTTCATATTAATGGATCTATCATAAAAATATATAAAAACTCTCCAAAATAACATTNATGGGATACAAATAGTAATATTATAACGACGTAATTTGGGACCAAAGAAAAAAAATATTCATTGCAATAACCATATTACTTCAATATTGTCAAGTAGTATAATTAATTAATAATATTTAAATAAATAAGAAAAGAGATATTATATAAATTAATTAGTCATTAATCGTGCTGAAGGTACTATACAACAAACAAATTTTTTTTTGAACAATTATCTAAATTCAAAAAAAATTACCTAAAAATATTCATACAAATTATTCTTTTAAAATGACTCAAAATATATTATCGATTATATCTTTCATATTAATAGATCTATCATAAAAATATATAAAAACTCTCCAAAATAACATTATATATACAAATGCCTATGAAAAAAAAATACTAACAAAATTCATTAAAATTTACAATCTTTAAGCAATAAATTAAATAAATAAAATCTTGTTTATTTATAATATTCACGAATTATCACCTCTAAAACCACTTCATCCAATAACACAACATAATTATCAACTCAACTACCATATTTTCAATTCACTCTATCTCCATCTAATAAATACCTCAAGCAAAAAATAAAAATAAAAAATAAAAAAAAATATATATATATATATATAAACAGAATACAAATAAATTCACAATCTTTAAACGATAAATAAAATTAACAAATNAGCGTCCATTGCGAGAAGTGGGATAATTCACTGTGACTGGCTGTCTGGATAGTTAGAGTTAGGGTTGGGGTTAGGGTTTTGCAGCATGAGAATCGAACGAGCGTTGCTTTTCATTAGGTAATTTTGGAGAGAGAAAAGGAGTTTCAGAGCCGAGAGAGAGCGAGAGAGAGAGAGAATACGTCTACGTGTCACGTGTGTTGTGTGTGTGGGATGTAGTTTAACGGAATGGATTGGCTAAACATTAATAAATAGTATTCTGATCTGACGGTTTGAATTTGGCTACCAGTTAAGGTGGGCCCAATGGGATACAAATAGTAATATTATAACGACGTAATTTGGGACCAAAGAAAAAAAATATTCATTGCAATAATCATATTACTTCAATATTGTCAAGTAGTATAATTAATTAATAATATTTAAATAAATAAGAAAAGAGATATTATATAAATTAATTAGTCATTAATCGTGCTGAAGGTACTATACAACAAACAAATTTTTTTTAAACAATTATCTAAATTCAAAAAAAATTACTTAAAAATATTCATACAAATTATTTTTTAAAATGACTCAAAATATATTATCGATTATATCTTTCATATTAATAGATCTATCATAAAAATATATAAAAACTCTCCAAAATAACATTATATATACAAATGCCTATGAAAAAAAAATACTAACAAAATTCATTAAAATTTACAATCTTTAAGCAATAAATTAAATAAATAAAATCTTGTTTATTTATAATATTCACGAATTATCACCTCTAAAACCACTTCATCCAATAACACAACATAATTATCAACTCAACTACCATATTTTCAATTCACTCTATCTCCATCTAATAAATACCTCAAGCAAAAAATAAAAATAAAAAATAAAAAAAAATATATATATATATATATAAACAGAATACAAATAAATTCACAATCTTTAAACGATAAATAAAATTAACAAATTTTTGCTCATTTATAAACTCATGAATTTATCATCACTATCATCATTCAACCCCAAATGACATAATATAATTATAAATTTAATCACTAAATGCTCAATTCTTCACATGTAAATATACACAAAAACATACTCANAAAAACAATCAAATTCACCCACTATGTTACCCAATTCATAGAAAATGTTTTGGGTACCCAAAAAAAAAATCAAGACTAGAGGATCCAGAAAGAATACATCCTACAAAATCTTCAGCGAAGAAATTCTCCNTTTTTTGGTTACCAACAAACCCTTATAACCAATAATTATTTTTATTAGAAATACAATGATTTAAGTTTTTTAAGGTAAAATAATAATATATTAATGTTTAATTAAAAATATAGGGTAAAAAACTAAAAATTCTAGATATTTCCTGAGTTTTGAAAATATTACACGAATACCTCCTGATACTTTATAAATAGCACGGAGACCACCTGAAGTTTGTTATTCATTGCACGGAGATCCACTCTGTCTCCTTTTCATCAATGTTGCAATCAAAAATTGATAATTTTATCCTAAAAAACTTTATTATTTTTACAATTGTGCTTTTCTAAATTTAGTACCAAAAAAATTAAAAATTTAATAAAATAAAATAAATTTTGATTTAGTACTCAAAAATTTGATATAATTTAGTACTCCAAAAAATTGATTAAATACATTTTAATATTAATTTGATATTACTTTGATAAAGTTGAATATAAAATAGAGAAAATTAAGTGTCAATTTTTGATAAAAATAATATATTAATTTATAATTTAAGGTTCATTCTGTGTTAAATATTATTTGGTGTTTATAGTCAATGTGCTATTTTTTATTTACATTTAGTGTTATTTACAAATTAAGAAACAAGTGACAAAAAATATACGATCAGATATATAAAAATTTTGAATTAGTTTCAAGGAATAAATAATTTGATGACATGTAATTTCATATATTTTATATAGTAAATAATAGCAAAAACAACACAAGAGAAAAACAAATATAATAGTATGAGAGAGAGAATATTAGATAGATAGATAAAGAAAATTATATGAGAAACTTAAAGTTGTAAAGAGAATGAAAGTCTAATTAGGACCATCAGGTCAAAACGATCTGAGCCGCGAAAAGCTAAACACAAACAATTTAGCTACTTTATTATATATATAATTACTTGTCCATGTAAGCCAATAATTATCCATTATTCTTCTGGTTCATTTTATATATTTAAAATTTTATTATTAATTAGTGATACCATATCATCAACACTAACATGGTATCATCCTTATATTAAAAAATTTTCTCCCATTTGATTAATTATGATTTCAATGTCTGGTAGAGCCCATTTTTAATCCAATATTAGATTGTGCACCCAAATTAAGTCCAAATATATATTTTTAGTGTGGTTATTACAAAAATAAGTAATTAAAATATTTATTGTGATTAAAATATTTAATATAATTAAATATAAAAAATTTATGACTACAAATTTAAAATATAAATAATAAGATAGCTCATTAAATCTAGATGATATGCTTTTTTTATACATATATATAAATATGGAGATTAAATAAAATGCCCTATTTTATGAAGAAAATTATGTTAAATTAAGGTTCCAAATAAATTGTTAAATTAAAATTAATTCCAAAATGGTAAAATGATATGATAGATTGAAACTAATTACATCTAGGATTAAAATGCCCTTCTTCTTTAAGTAAAATTCGTCACTCATGCATTCAAATCCCAAGAGTATTTCAATGAAAGTAGAGATGCATCTCCAAACCCCTACCATGGTGTTACATCAGAAGGCTAGATCAAGAGAAAGACTGTTAATTTTGTTTTTTGTTTTTCAATAATTTCTATCACTTGCTTTTCTTATTTTCCTAGCAAGAAAAAGTTAGTCATTCATAAGTCTCTCAATCCAAAATTTTTAAAACTCAAGTAATCAAATCATCTAATTTTACAAGAATTCACATAATACCATGTCAAATTATAAATCCATAAGTAGTTATGTCATATTAGGAAAACATACGAATAATGTTAAATTGATCAAAAAATGAGACAAAAACATGAACTAAATAATGTTGTATTAGGAAGATGCCATGAGTTCAAATATTGGCAATTTCTAAAGGTCAAGTCAAGATAGATTTATCTCTCATAAGTATCCTAGTTTCAGCATGGACGACCTGCTTTTGATCAAAACGATGAGAAAATTAGTTGAAATGCGCGTAAACTAGTGTAAACATCTTTGATCGTTGAACAAAAAAAAAAGGGTAAAAAAAATAGATTTTATTATAGATCTTATATTAGTTTACTAGTTATTGCTTGTGCTTAAAAGACACACAGTAATAAAAAATGATAAACAATAAAAATATTTTGTATTCATATCTAAAATCAAATCATAAATATAGAGAAAAAATAAATTAATTTAAGCATCGATTTGTAGCGGGAGTGAGAGGTAGTGGGCGGCAATGGTGGTGATAGGAGACGGTGATGATTAGGGGTGTTCACCCTACCTTACCGGTAGGAAATATGCTCTTTCATCTTCCTACCTGATACTTTGCGGAAGAGTTTTTTCTTGGCTACCCTACCTGACAGGTGTGATATTCCTATCCGATTAATCGGGTAGAAAGTCGGGTAAACATTTTTGTAACAATTAATTTTTGGATCATTTTAACAATTTAATTAAATAACATGCACCATTTATTTAGTTTTGTGCATCATTTCTATCGTTGGTTCCAAGACCATTCCAACAAAACACCACCCACCATACCAGTACCGTCCAAAAAGAAAAATATTTGAGAAAGAGAGGTGGTGTATGTCCTTTAAAAAGAAAGACATATGCAAACAACAACCAACTAGAGGCCATATTTAGGTTCACTCATAAGTATACACAAACAAAATGGCAATAGCCAGATCTACAGCATAGGAACAAAGACCAGGCCATCACGATCTGCAACATAGGATTTGCAACTCAGATTAGACGCGATCAGGTTGTGCATTGATCTGCAACCCATGACCAAATCGTGCACAGCGGCACCGATCTGATACTGTTGATGAAGGTTTGCAACCAGACCTACCAAGATAGACCACACCAGAGAGAGAGAGAGAGAGAAGTCTAGAACGATGAAGGAAGAGCAGTGGAGTGACCGAGTGATGTGTGAGGCGTAGACACTCTTGGGACTCGGTAGATTAGGGTTGTTTTAGTTTATATATATATTTTAAAAATTATTGCGGGTAGAGTAGGATAGGAATGCGAAAATGGATGACTATTCCGCATTCCTACCAAAAAATTGTCGAAAGACCAAAAACTCTTCTGCATTCTTACCCAATATTTATAACTAGCTGTTCAGTAGGGTAGGTAAGAACTTGCGACCAGTCGAAAATTTGAACACCCCTAGTGATGATTGTGGTGGGTGACAATGACCATGGTGGTGGTGGTGACAACAATGATGGCGACGTGATAGTGGTAATGGTAGTGGCAGTGGTAGTAGCGGTGGCGACGATTGTGGTGGTGGTGGTGGTGGTGGCCGGGACGAGGACGGGGGCGGTGGCGGTGGCAGTGGTAGAGGTAGTGATGAGGCGGTTTCAAATACTATTTTTTTAAAAGTATTTATGAGAAATAATTCCTATAAGTTAAAAAGTTATTCTAAACACACCATTAGAGACTTATTTTTCCTATTAAATTTAAAGTATTAATATTATCCGTTAAATTAATTTTAAAGTAAAATTTAAAAAGATCTGAACTGTAAAAAGTAAAAATTATTTTATTTATTTTTGAAATTTGAATTATAAGTTATTTTATTATATAGACGTGAGACTGTTAATTTTAAAAATAATATAAAATAATAAGACAAGCTAATTAGTAAAAAATAAAAATGTATAATAAAACTAATAAATTTTCGGTAATATAGTCTGACCAATTTAACAATTCCCTCCAATTTCACCCAGGTAACTGATCCCTGCACTAAAATCAATTTGGGCATTTGCTAAGACTCTCTCCACAGATTATAAGGTTTCTTATCAAAAATCGCATTCCTAGCACGTAGGTATTAATAGGGCACAATATTAGGTCAGTTCGATTTTTACCCACTTTTTTCTTGCTGTGGATTTGTCTGTTTAACGTTTGTTATTACGTTTATCATGATGTTTAAAGCTGTCATCGATTTCTTACCTTTGCAGAGGTTTCATGACGATCATTTGATTTCATTTTTCTATACCCATAATTGTTTGTTTTTTTTTTCCTTTTTTACCCAAAGAAATTGGCTCAGTTGTGCAAATATGATAATTTTATGTTTTATAGTTGACAATAAACGGGTAGATTTGATTTTTTTTTTTTTTGGCAGTTATCTGAATTGAAATATCAACTAAAGCACAAACATATTTACTTTTGAGAGAGAAAAAAAAAATTTTTGGCTGGTAATTTCAAACAAGTACTTGATTTTTATTTTTATATTTTTTGGTTCAGGGTGTCTGGGTAGCTTATGCTTATTTTGATTAATCCTCTGGTTTGGTAAGATAGTTCATCTATGCTGGAATTAGAATATTCATGAGGGATAAGCCGAACCCAAGGAACGTTTGGGTTTAGATCTCATCTAGCGTAGAAGTTCTATTGGAAATCTAGCATCCAAATTGGATATCTAATATCATTAGAAACAAATTTCTTTAATTTTTAAGTTAAATTGTCTATTTTCAAGTATTTTAAGGAAAATCCTATGCTAATATTCAAAATAAATGTAAAACGGCCTGCGATTTAATGATTCTTTGATTGTTTAATTCTGGATGCTATTAAACTCAATTAAATAAGATGTTGCTTTTCTTGAAGATTGTCATTGAACCTTTTTCTTTGTCAGTACATGAAGGTTTAGCTATGCAACTGTAAATTGAAGTCTAGCCTCTTTCAAATAGCACATTTTGAGGGGAAAAAGGGATGGAAAAAAAGAGAGAGAAAATAATATGTTTTCTTTGTGCTCATGTGTTCTCATGACGTCGGTTTTGTTTGCTCGTGTGAAATCTGATAATCCTGCCATTGTTGTAGGGACACCATTATTTTATGGATCCAAGTATTTTTTTACATAAACACAAAAACCAGAAGCTAGATGAAAGATCAGATCAAGAATGATGATAATAGGATTAGTGATCTGCCTGATGCAATTCTTCAATGCATCTTATGTTTCCTTTCAACCAATGCTGCTGTTCGAACAAGCATCTTAAACCTGTCATCGATTTTGAGGAGTTTAGGAATTGTAAACCTTCTCTTAGCTTTGCAGAAGATTCATGGTGATCAATAGATTGCATCTTTGTATGCCCATTATTGTTTTTTTTTTTTTTTGCTCTTTACATAAATAAATTAGCTCAGTAATGAAATTTTGGCAATCTTGTGGTGCGTAGTTGACAATATGTGGGAATATTATGTTATGTTTTCTTTTTATTTTTTGAATTGAAACATTTATAGACTTGTCTTAAGTTTGAAATTCACACTTCCTTCGAATTTTGGCAACTTTTTAGAATCAGGTTATGAGGCATTTATTCCTCATAGATATTTAGTCCCAGTATGGATGATCTTCTTTTTACTGAGGAGCAGATTAGTCGAGAGGTAGCTGGCTTGGACAGCTCTTACCATTGAAAAAAAAATAAAAAATTCACAGCTTGTCAATCTAAGAGCTGCTCCAATATTTGAATTTATTATTTCATATTAGAAAGAAATTTCCTATTTTCAGTTATTTTAAGCAAAATCGTGAAAAATATTCGAAGTAAATGTAAAAGAACCGTGATTTAAGCATTCTTTGGTTATGTAATTCTTGATGCTTATAAATTGGAGGCGGGCTGAATTAAACAAAATGTTTCTGTTCTTCAAAATTGTCACTGATATTTTTTTTAATAGGTACATTTATATTGAGCTGTACAACGCCCGAATACACTGCAGGTTCTTTCAAATATCACCTTCTGAAAAAAATGAATGAAAGAAAAAGGAAAAGGAACTTGTATCTTTACCTCATATAATTGTTGTTGTTTGCATATTGACCTGTTTCTATGTTTGTATATGTTGGTATTGGTTGTAATTGTGCTCATGAATTCTGATAATCCTGTCTTTTTTATAGCCTTTTAGGCACACCATTACCTAATGGATGCAAGTACTTTTATACCCAAATCCAAAAACCAGAAGGTTGGTGAAGATCAGACCAAGAATGCTGATAGGATTAGCAATCTGCCCGATGTAATTCTTCAATGCATCCTATCTTTCCTTTCGACCAAAGATGCTGTTCGAACAAGCATCTTATCACAAAGATGGGAATACTTGTGGACGTCCATTCCTAATCTTGACTTAAAGGAAGGTGACAATAATAGGAAGCTCTTCATGGATTTTGTGGAAAGAGTGCTAGTTCTTCGTGACTCATCAAATATTAGAAAATTCTCCGTCTCGTGTAATATACTTTGTGATGCATTGCGCATTAATTCATGGATAACTGCTGCAGTAAGGCGTAAAGTACAAAAGCTACACCTTAGTCTTGATCATGTAAGCGACTCACATGTGTTGCCTCATTGCTTCTTCACTTGCAATTCACTTACAGAGTTGGATTTACACGTTGATGGGGTTCTCAAAATTCCTTCTTCCATTTGTTTTCCAATTCTCAAGAAATTTTATATTCAAGGGGTTACATTTCCGAATGACTATGCAACCCAGAAGCTCATTTCTGGCTGCCCAGCCCTTGAATCGTTGAGGTTAGAAAAGTGCAAGCCTTATTGCATCCCCCTTTGCAATTCACTGACAGAGTTGGATTTAGACTTGAACTGGATGCTCGAAATTCCTCCTTCCATTTGTTTTCCAAATCTCAAGAAATTGGATGTTAGAAGAGTCATATTTGTGGATGACAATGAAACCCCGACACTCTTTTCTGCCTGCCCAGCCCTTGAATCATTGTCATTAGACGATTGCAACTGGATGAATCTCACAGCTGTGAGTATTTCTGCTTCCAGGCTTACGAGCTTAACAATTTTTAGTTCTGCTCCCTGTAATTGGGATTATCAAAGTGGTTGTCAGGTCCTGATATTAAGTCCAAGTCTCGAATACTTTAGTTATACCGGTGAACTCGAAAATGAAATTGCCTTATGCAGTTCATCGTCACTAGTTGAAGCAAGTATCACTCTTTTCAACTGGGAGCATAGGGAAAGAGTAGTTGCTTATCGTCTAAACAGCCTTCTTTGAGGGTTCTCGAATGTGAAATGCCTAAATCTTTCGGGTCAAGCAGTTGAGGTTTGTTTGCTGCTTTCATTAAATTTGTCAAAAAATTGTAATTTGTAGTTGCTTGCTAGTTTGTATTCTTTTCCTGCAAAAGGTTCATTTATACCCCCTTTTCTTGATATATTGAGTTACGTCCTTTTCCAAGGTTCTAACATGTGCAGAAGAACTATTTGTCCATCTTCCTGTGTTCCATAATTTAACTGAATTTGAAGTGTTTCCCGGGTCGGTGGAATTGAATTGTGAAGGACTACTAAACATACTCCAGAACTGTCCTTCTCTTGAATCTTTAATCTTTCAGGTAGCTGTGTAGACACAACAAATTTGTTAATGAGTTGTTTTCCCATAAGAACATTTGTTGTCATGGCTAAGAGATTTGATTGATGATGCAGGAAATCACCTGTTCCGCATATCAAAAGAATGATGATCAGATTCTAAATCCAGTCCCTTCATGTTTCTTGTCCCACTTGAAGAGCATTTCAATTATTTCGTTTGAGGGAAGTGATGGGGAATTGCATGTGGTGCACATTTTGCTTAAGAATACTCCTGTTTTGGAAAGTATGGCCATTCACTGGGTAAAGAATGTTGAACGGTACTCACACAAGCAAGAGGAGGTTCATGATGAGTTGTTAGCCATCCAGAGAGAGTCCACGAGTTGTGAAATAACTATCTCCTATTTCGGTTTTTGGTAAATAGTTATCTCCTATTTCTGTTCCAACTATTCGCAGCACTGGGTAAAGTTGTGTATATTCGATCCTCTCTAGGCTCCACACGAAACCCAAGAAAGGCATTCTATCTATCCTCAACTCTGCGACTAGATACCTAATCTTATTTGTTAGAATCCATCTTTGACAAAAGCCTCGTGCATTGGAGTGTCTTATTTGTAGTGTTGGATGCCTATGTTTGGTGTGCTCGTCTTTTATAACTTCCATGTTTCTGTATTGATGGATTATTACATTTCCGGTTGTTACTCTGGAGGTAACTTTGGGTTGTTGAATAGTTTAAAAAGATCCTGTTAAGCATAAGTGCTAGATCCTTGTATTGATTTTCTACAGTATGTACGTATTTCTTATTTTTTGTGAAACTTTTGAAAATATCAAAGCTAACATAATTAACTGAGGATTTTTTTAAAGTTTAGTGCTAATTTTATCTTTTAAAAGTTAAAGGGGGAATCTCGAGTTGTATTTCAAAAGTTTTAAGATTTTTTATTTTGCATCTTTAAATATGAGATTTATCACATTGCGCCCATAAGTATTAAAAATATTACAATGTAGTCATTTTGTTATCTTCATTACTTATTATGTTAAAACTCATTCTATTGACGTTACAAAATCAATAACGAAAACTAATGGGAGGGGACTTGTTGCAACACTTTTAATACATTGATAATGTAATGTAAAAAATTTAATCTTTGTAGGTGTAAAGTAAAAATTCTTAAATTTTAAGGGTATAAAGTGTAATTTATCCAATAATAAATGAAAATTTTTTTTATAGATTAATGCTCTGTTTAATATGATAAAAAAATAAAAAAATGAAAAGTTGGAGGGATAAATAAAACATCATGTTTGGTAAGAAAAGAAAATATGAATGATGGAAAAGTGGATGGATTAACTTTCCTTCTGACTCACCAAAATCAATCTCTCTAAAATTAGACAGAAGTGGATGAAAAGTTAATTATTTATGTTGAGGGATGTATCTTATTTGTATATATATATTTTAATATATACATATATTATGTATACATTAATTTCATATAAAAATATAATAATAAAATATGTATATATATATATATTAAATTTTTTTTTAAAAAATAAAAATATTAGCATTAAATTTTTTATTCAAAGTTTATGTGGATTAACACAAATACAAATACGACACGAAAATAAATAAGTCAACTCGTAACTCGACACGACACAATTAGTTAAATGAATTAAGTTATGTTTGACTAATGTTCAACACAAATCTATAATGAATCAACACAAATTATCATAGAAAATGGCTTGCACTTTTTTTATTTTTTCATCCTAGTGATTGGGAACTCTTTTTGGAATTATAATAGAAATGACTTCTGATGGTATAAATCAACGTGGATGAGCAAAAAGTGCAAGTGACGTGTGATAAGTGTGGATCAGAGCTACAAGGCTCGTGTGTGATGCTGCTGTGAAACACTGAGGGGATTAAAGGGGTGCACAAAGTAAAAATATAGTGATTCACCAGTTCAGGAGCTCGGCTAGTCCACTCTTCAATGGAGGCTCTTGCTCTCGCTTATCTATTCCATACTCAAATGTATTACAATACAGTTTATCTCGAAATTAGGATTTTTTTCTCCTCTTTCTCTATGGAGGCATTACATAGTATTTATAGGACTATTCCCTGTTCTGTAGGATTTCAAACGACATCTTTTGCCTGTCATTAGTGGGATTCTCCTTGATTTTAGGAGAGAGTCTTGGTTGGTTGAGAGTTTCATGTTTTGAACCCAATTTTCGCAGTCATCCAGTTGTTCCCTGGTCAGTTCCGCTACCATCTCCCTAGGGGGAGGTCTAGCTCTGGACATCTGAGCTCCTCGTATTCTACCTGACCTGATCTTGTTTCCTGAGCTCGCTCTTATAACTTATTTGAGATATCATTAGTTGCCTCCCAGCCCCTAGTTCAAGCGAGCTTGGACAGGGGTTGAGCTGTTTTTAAACCAAGCTGGGCTTGCACGTGATAGATGCAATTTGGACGATTTTTAGCAATTATGGCTTTCTCGATTCCCGTACACGCTCCAGCCCGCGTCTCTCAAGCTTTAAATACTCTATTAGAACCGCCCTTTTCCACTGTTTGGTTTCTTGGTTGTCTCTCTCTTCTTGCGGTCTCTTGGATTTCTGGTTTGAAGTTCTTCGATTCTTTATTCAAGATCGAGTTTTCTAGGTTTGATTTGAAGATTCACATTGCCATCTTTCTTCAATTTCGCTCTGGGCTGTTGTTCTTTCCTAACTAGGTACGCCTCTTTTGCCCCCTTTTTCGCCTTTTCTCGTCCTGGATCCCTCGAGTTCGAGGTGGTCATGGCATTTCTGGGATTTTCAGTTCTTTTATCTCTGGAACCGAAATTACTGTTTGTCTCTTCTTCCCCACTTCGTGGATTGGGGCCCTATTGTGCGAATTCTCGTTGTTGGAAGCTATTGTGTTGACCCTAGGGTTATCTGGGAGTGCCTTACTAATATCCCTCACCTCTACCGTTCTTTCAATTTACCTTTCTCCTATCCAATCATGTCTACCCCCTCTAGAGCTACTCGCTCCTCTGTTTCTCTCTTGGGAGAAAGGTCTGCCAAAGAGGACACTGATTTAGAGGATGTGGGCGAGGAAATCGACAATTTCTCCAGTGTTGATGCTATCGACGCCGAGGCGAATACTGAGGAACCTCTCCCATTGTCTTCTTCAGTACCCCCTAATCCTAACAAAGGTAAGGGCAAAGTGAGTGGGGTAGGAGTCTCTGACAGCGCAGCGGGCACAGGGGCTGCGTTTAGGCATGCTGAGCTCGTAGGCCCTAGTGAGATTGATCCTTCTCTTATGACAATCTTCAGTGGTCGTTACGGTTTTCCTCCTGGTGTCTAGATAAATTCACCCCATATGTTGCCCAGGTTCATAAGAAAGTCTGTTTCTTCGTGGCCACTTTTGATAATGGCCTTCGCTTCCTTATACAACCCTTCATCAAGAGTGTTTTGTAACACTTCAATGTCTGCCCTACTCTGCTCTCCTCTAACTTCTGGGGTGTTCTGGTGGGTCTTCTAGTTTTATTTAAGAAACACGAGCTTAGGGTTCCTAGCCTTTCCTTGCTCGTGGATCTTTTTAATGTCAAGCTCACCTCATCTGAGGATTTCTTATATATCTCCAAGCGAACCACGGCTAGGCAAATCATTACTCACTTCCCGAGCTCCCATAAGGGTTGGAAGAAATAATTCTTTTTCGTTGGGGGCACCAACTGGGAGTACAACCCTGCTGATAGGATTGACACTGTTAGTATCTCTTGAGCCTGGTCCACCCCCGATAACTTAGGTGAGTCCTTGCTCGAACTGACTGAGTTCTGGTTTGAAAATTATCGAGTTGCCTTTTTTACCTTTGCTCTCCTTGTATTAGTTTTTAGGCATTCGACCTGAGCTCAGTGCTAAGGACGAGAAGGTGAAGCGAAAGTTGGAGAAGTGTAATCCAGAAAAATACTCCGAGCTCATTAAGCCCTGGGTTCTAGTAACACAGGGATTTAGTCCTCCTGAGGTATCGATAGAAACTTTGCTCCCCATCTCTGTTGTTAGACCTGAAGATGTAGAAGGTAACACTTTCTGAATTGGTTTCCTTGCCTTCCCTTCTTTTTCCTCTTTTCTGTTTAACTAGCTTGGTTTAGATCTTATAGGTTCTTCCATAATGAAATCTACTCCTAAGGAACTCCAGGCTAAGTTTAACCTATTGAAGAAGCATATGAAGAGTAGCAAACGAAAGGCTGAGATTAGCTCTGGAGGCAGCCTCGCTGACAGGGCTAAGATGCAAAAGCTGGGAGTGCC
This sequence comes from Ilex paraguariensis, assembly GCA_963454935.2. NCBI lineage: Eukaryota > Viridiplantae > Streptophyta > Magnoliopsida > Aquifoliales > Aquifoliaceae > Ilex > Ilex paraguariensis. Next base: position 258,217 of record CAUOFW020006891.1, on the reverse strand, counting down.
TTCTTCTCCTGCCTTGAGCAAAGAAGGACAAACTCCCTCATCTCAATCCCCGGCCACCTCCTCTCTTCAAGGGGCCTAGCTTGCTCCCCAAAAGGCTTCTGAGTCAGGGTTGACTTCCCCCACCTCTTCTGAGGTTGAGGGAGCCTTGGAGCTGATTACTGGAATTCAGCCAGACTCCACTCCTCCTGGACCATCTGAACGACCATCCCAGCTGCCTCTTCGGAGCCCCAAAGTTGAAAAGAGGGAGGACCAGTAAACTGATGAAGACTCCTTCTTTGACAACACTGAGTTAGCTGTTGGGGCCATTTCATCCATTCTTCCTGAATCCGATATTCAGAGGGCTTCCACCATACCCCATGAGGCCTCTTTCTGCTCAGTTCTCCAAGGAACAACCACTGTAAGTGTTTTTACTCTCCCTCTTAGCTTGGTGCAGTTGACTTTTGTTGATCTGTACTCGCTTTCTTTTTTGCCCCCAGATGGCTCTCCATTTGAAGAACTTGATGGGTAGGGTCCAATTTTCGGAGGACTCTGTTACAACATTGAAGACATACGAGTTTAAGGTCGCTGAGTTGACCTTTGACAATGAGAACCTCAGAGATCAGGTGCAAGAGCTCAAGGAACAAATGGAGAAGCAGGTCTCTGACCTCGAAGGCTTTCAAACAGCCAAGGATAGGGCTGAGAAAATAGAGAAGAAGGCCAGGGATGAACTGAGGATGACCAGGGAAGAGCTGCTACTCAAAACTAATGCCTGGACCAAAGCTAGCCAGGAAGCCTTTGATGCTCGGAGTTCCCTCGAGGGCCTTAAAAAGGATTATGTCATCCTGGCTTAGGCGAACGAGACCTTATGTAGTGAGCTCAAGGTGTAGAAGACTACTGTCAGGAAGATGGATGACATAATAGTCGAGTTGAAGAATGATGTCACCACCAAGTGGGCCTCTAGATGGCTGGCCTTTCAGCGCAAAGCGGAGAAGGCGTATCCAGACCTCGACTTTGACTTTGTCATCCCCACTGAGGAGGAGTTGGAGGAGACTGATTCAGAGGGCGATGACAGCACCTTGGCTCTTACTACTTCTGATAGGGCTCTATAAGGTACTAAAATGTCTACTCCTCCAGCTGTTCCTGCTAATATTTCCTTTTATGCTGACTTGGTAACGAGAGCTCCGACTGAGATTGAGGCCCCAACCTCCTTGCCTGTTCCTGGCTCCTCTGAGATTTCAACTGCTGCCTTGCCAGAAAGGTTGCCTGCTTAGCTACCGAACTCTTCTTCTGTTCCTACTGCTGAAGCTATAGTAACTGTATTGCAGGACCCTTCACATGTTCTCTCTTTAGAAACTTAGGATCCTTTGTTTATCTCTTTATTATTTTTTTTTACCCTTTTTTTTTGTTGGAAAACATTTGTAACTTCTATTGGAGAATGTAAATCTGCCTTGTTTTCCTGACTCGCCTTTTAAGTCCTTCATGTGAATGCTAAACGTACTTGTTTTTTCTTTTTGAAATTGCTCAACACAACCTAACTTCCTCTTCAATGCAGTCTAACACAATCTAACTTGCTCTTCAATGCAGTCTACTCTGCTCAACACAATCTAACTTGTTTTTCAATGCAATCTATTCTACTCAATACAATCTAACTTGTTTTTCAATGCAATCTATTCTGCTCAACACAATCTTACTTGCTCTTCAATTCAGTCTATTCTGCTCAACACAATTTAACTTGCTCTTCAATGCAATCTATTCTGCTTTTCTCAGATTTGCTCTTATTGTTCTATGGTTTAAACTACTCGTTTAAACCACCCTGTACTCCCCTTGCCCCCTTGCTTTGAGGAGTATTAGTTTTCCTTAATTGTAAAATTGTTATTGAGACCTTCATTCCCTGAGGGTTTCTCCCCGCTGTTTATTACCTACATTAGGTGCTTTACCGTTTCCCTTAGTGAGAAGAGGTTTGCCGGATTTGGCAAGGAGAGTAAGCAACTTGATACTGAGGTCTTTGAGCTCTTTTCCCTGTATATTTGTATCTTGATTTTTAGGAGCCGAAGAGCTCGTCTTGATGAGCTGAGACGCTTGCTGTTGTCTTATGAGCTGGAGAGCTCACTGCAGGTCTATGAGATGAAGAACTCTTCTTGTTTTCTATGAGCTGAGTAGCCCATCGTAATTTTATGAGTTAAAGGACTCATATTGGATTTATGAGCTGAAGAACTCATCTTAAGTTTATGAGTTGAAAGACTCATCTTAATTTTATGAGCTGAGGAGCCCACCTTATTTTATGGGCTGAATAACTCATCTTTGATTTATGAGCTGAAGAGCTCATCTGAATTTTATGAGCTAAGGAGTTCATCTTCGATTTATGAACTGAAGAGTTCATCTTGATTTTATGAGCTGCAGAGTTCATCTTGATTTTATGAGCTGAGGAGCTCATCGTATTTTTATGAGTTAAAAAACTCATCTTAATTTTATGAGCTGAGGAGCTCATCTTTGGTTTATGAGCTAAAGAGCTCATCTTGATTTTATGAGCTAAGGAGCTCATCGTAATTTTATGAGTTGAAGAACTCATCTTAGGTTTATAAGTTGAAGAACTCATCTTAAGTTTATGAGTTGAAGAACTCATCTTAACTTTATGAGTTGAGGAACCCATCTTATTTTATGGGCTGAATAGCTCATCTTTGGTTTGTGAGCTGAAGAGCTCATCGTTTGCTTTTAGCTATTTTGAGGAGTCATGGATGAATCAGACGCTTGCTGCTTTTATTAAGAATAATTCTATTACAGGGAAAATCACTGGAAATATTTCTTAAGATGCTCCATATTCCAAGAATGAGGTAGGATTTTTCCTTTCTCTATTTGTAACTCATAGTTTCCAGGCCTAACTATTCTTGAAACGATGTAGGGGCCCTCCTAATTAGGCCCTAATTTACCATGCAAGGGATCCTTTCTTGCGAGCAAAAGCTTTCTAAGCACAAGATCTCCAACCTTAAAGCTCCTATGCCTAACCTTCTTGTCATAATACCTCGTGGTCTTTCTCTGGTAACTCTGAGTGCGATGTAAAGCTTTTTCTCTTTTTTTCATCTAGGAGATCAAGATTCTGCAGGAGGGGTTCATCATTGTGCTCAGGCTCCGTGAGCTCAGTTCAGGGAGATGGGAGTCCTATCTCCACAGGCGACAATGCTTCGATTCCAAAGGCCAAGACGAACAGTGTGTCCCGAGTAACTGTTCTGTAGGCCCATAGCACCTCTGGAACATATTCTACCCATTTACCCTTTAATGACTCAAACTTGGTCTTCAAGGCTGCCTTAATTGTCTTGATAGTCACCTCTGCTTGTCCATTGGATTGTGCATGGGCCGAAGCTAAAAAGTAGTTTTTGATCCTTAGCTCTGCACAAAATTTTCTGAACTTGGGGTTGTCAAACTACTTCCCATTGTCAGAAACAATCGCCCTAGGTACCCTAAATCTACAGACTATAGACTTCCAAGTGAAATTCTGAATTTTTTGCTCCGTGATTGTTGCTAGGGGCTCCACCTCTGCCCATTTAGTGAAATAATCCACTCCAATTATGGCAAACCTACACTGCCCCGTGCTGGTGGGAAGAGGGCCAAGAATGTATAAACCCTATTGTTGGATGCTTACAACCGAAGTCAGGAGCTTACAACCGAAGTCAGGAGCTCTAGCGGGCAATGAGAGCCGTTGGCATGTATCTGATACATTTTACGCTTTTTAACCAGATCAGATACATCTTTTAGCATAGTGGGCTAGTAGTACCCTTGCCTTAGAGCTTTCTCTGCCAGCGCTCTGGCTCCAATATGATTGCCACAAATCCCCTCATGGACTTTCCTTAGTACATAATTAGCATCTTCATCTCCAACGCACTTGAGTAGGGGTATCAAAAATCTTCGTTTATATAAATTTCCCTGTAAAATAAAAAATCTGGCTGACCTGGTTCTTAACTTTACAACTTCTTTGGGATCTCTTAGCAGAGTTCCATTCTGAAGATATTCCATGATGGGGTCCATCCAACTCGGTGGTGCTTGTACGGGCAGCACCTCTTTATCTTCAATGCATACTGATGGCTCTGCTAGATGCTCCACTGGAATTAACTTGTCCAAATTTTCTTGCGAGGCTATTGCCAACCTTGCCAAGACGTCTGTTCGCGAGTTTTTAGCTTTGGGGACATGCCTGATCTTCACTTACACAAATTTTTTGATCAAGTCTTGCAACTTCTTAAGATAAAGGGCCATCTTTTCACCCTTAGCCTCATAAGCTCCTTCTATCTGTTTTACCACGAGCTACGAATCACTACAGATTTCAAGCTGCTCTGCTTCCATTGAATACGCTGAGTTGAGCCCTATTATAACTGCCTTATACTCGGCTTCGTTGTTTGAGGTCTTGAACCCAAACCTCAGTGCATATTTAACATCTATTTCATTAGGGGAAGTCAGAATCAAACCAGCACTGTTGCCCTGGGCATTGACAGCTCCATCTACCAAAAGTTTTCATGTGGGGAGGTCAGGTATCAATTGTGTTGTCTCTGCAAGTATTCCAGTTGTGAATTCTGCAATGAAATCTACCAATATTTGCCCCTTAATGGCTGTTCTTGGCTTGTACCTGATATCAAACTCGCTGAGTTCAATAGCCTATTTAATCTACCTCCCTAAAGACTCTGGCTTATGTAAAACCTGCTTCATTGGCTGATCTGCTGGAACTTTGATAGTATAAGCCTAGAAATAGGGCCTAAGCCTTCTGGCAATCGCGACCAAAGCTAAAACGAGTTTTTCTATCTTTGGATACCTTTCCTCTGCTCCCCTCAGAGCTCTACTACAGTAATAAACTGGTTGCTGAGCTCTGCCTTTCTCCCTTACTAGCGTTGTGCTAGTTGAAAAGTCTGAGACAGCTAAGTAAAGAGTAAGAGTCTCTCATTCCAGCTGACTTACTAGAACAGGAGGGGAGCTCAAGTAATCTTTCAACGCTTTAAATGCCTCTTCATACCGGACATCCCATCGAAAAGCTTTCTTTAAAACCTGAAAGAATGGCTAACACTTGTCGCTTGATCTGGACACGTAGTGACTCAAGGCAGCTATTTTTGCGGTCAATCGTTGTATTTCCCTTGTGCTGGATGGAGACTGCATATTCAACACCGCCTTCACCTTCTCCGGGTTTGCCTCTATTCCTCTACTATTAACTATGAAATCCAGAAATTTTTCTGCAGATATCCCGAAGGTACATTTAGCAGGGTTGAGCTTCATTTTGTACTCCCTCAGAACCTGGAACGACTTGGCTAAATGTCCAATGTGGAGCTCTGCCTTCAGTGACTTAACCAACATGTCGTCAATATAGACCTCCATGGAAGTCCCAATCTGCTTTTGAAACATCCTATTCACCAGGCGCTGGTAAGTGGCTCCAGCGTTCTTTAACCCAAAAGGCATCACCTGGTAGCAGTATGTCCCTTGCTCAGTTATGAAGGAGGTCTTCTCTTGGTCATTAGGATCCATCCTAATCTGATTGTACCCAGAGAAAGCGTCCATGAAGCTAAGGAGCTCGTGCCCTACGATGGCGTCCACAATCAAATCTATTAGAGGTAATGAGAAACTGTCTTTAGGGCAGGCACGATTGAGATCTGTAAAGTCGATGTAGAGGCGCCATTTGCCATTTGTCTTCTTGACAAGGACCACGTTGGCTAGCCAAACTGGGTAGTCTACTTCCCGGATGGCTTTTGCACGAAGAAGCTTGTTGACCTCCTTATTGATGACTTTTTGGCGTGCTGGAGCGAAACTCCTCCTCTTTTGCTTAATGGATTTGTAGGTACGATTCACGCTAAGCTTATGAGTAATGATGGAGGGATCAATTCCTTGCATGTCTTCTTACTTCCAGGCAAAAACTTCCATGTTCCTTTTCAGGAACTGGATAAGGAGGTCTTTAATCTCTCTGTTTAGCTTAGATCCTACGTAGACGAGGTACTTTGGCTCCTTGTCTAATTGAACAGGTTCCAGCTCTTCCGATGGTGTTGGTCTAGTTTCTAGTTCATCTCTCATGTCAAGTTCATCCAGCTAAATGTTCTCAACCTCCCTCTTCTTCACAAATGCCATGTAGCACTCTCGTGCCACACGCTGGTCTCCTCGGACCACTCCAACTTCGTTTTCTATTGGGAACTTCACCACGAGGTGATAAGCAGAAGGGATAGCCCGCATGGAGTCAAGCGAATGCCTCCCAAGGAGTATGTTGTACGCAGAAGGTGCATCAACCATTAGGAACCTTACGGTTGTTGTGGTCTGGCAGGGGGGATCACATAAGGTTAGGACTAGCTGGATTGATCCCAGAGGCAACACCCTTTCTCCTGAAAATCCTAACAAGTGAGCACTTACTGGCTCAAGCTTCTCCCTTCCTATATCCATCTTGTCGAAAGCGGAGGCAAAAATGATATCTGTCGAGCTGTCATTGTCAATCAAAACCTGATGAACAGTCATGTTGGCTACCACAGCTCTTACCATAAAGGGATCATCATGGGAATGTTGACAACCCTCCAGGTCTGAGTCTGAGAAAGTGATAGTTGTGTTTAGACTTGGAGCCTTAGACACAACACACACTTCAGGAGCTTTTTCAGCTCTGATTCTTTGTAGGTGAGCCTTTCTGGTAGAGCTGGATTCTCCTCCTCCAGCGAATCCTCCAGCTATCACTCTGATCTCCCCTATAGGCTGCTAATGTGGTGGAGGTGGGAGAGATCAATTTTGATTATTGTTGGCCATAAAGCGACGTAACTGCCCCATTGGATTAGGAACTCTATTTCCTTCTTTAATTGTATGCAATCGTCAGTGTGATGGCCATGTTCTCTGTGATAGTCACTATACTTTGTGGGGTGCCTCTTTGTTGGATCTGCCTTCATCCGGGGCGGCCATCTTAAGAACTTCTCATTCTGTAACTCATACAGGATTTGAGACACCGTGGCAGTTAGAGGGGTGAACTGCTGAGGTGCATACCTCGATTGTAGTTCTGGCTGTGGAGAGCCTAAGCGATCCCTAACATTTTCTCTTCTCTTCGGGGAGCGGTCTCTATCTCTTCTTGGATACCTGTCTCATTCTCTTTCTTTTCTAGGACTTCGATCCCTCTTCTTTTCCTTTCTCCTTTCGTGATGAAGAGCCCCCCACCTTAGAGAGGAGAACTTCCTCACCATTTATATATTTTTCTACTTTGGCCAACACCTCTGCCATACTTGCCTGAGGATTTTTTGAGATAGAGAACATCAGGTCCTTTGATTGCACTCTAAGTCCTGCGATGAAAACAGTGATGGCAAACTTCTCGTCTGGGACGTCTATCTTCAAAAACTCTAAGTTGAACCTCTGGACATAAGATCGAAGGTTCTCGCCAAGTCCTTGCTTCACATTCAACAAATGGTAGCTTGGCTTCCTATAGATCTAAGCTCCAATGAAATGAGATATGGAGGAGATAGAGAGCTCTTTAAATGAGGAAATTGAGGCTAGGGGAGCCTGTTGAACCACCCTAAGGCTGAATCCTTCAAAGTGATGGCAAAGGCCCTACATCGCACTGGATCTTGGTATCCATGCAACTCTGTCTAGTTTTTATAGGTGTTAAGGTGGTCTACCAGATCTTTTGTCCCATCAAAAGCTTCTATCTAGGGCATTCTGAATTTAGGAGGGAGGGGAAAGTGCAACACCCCAGCAGAAAGTGCAACACCTCAGCAGTGAATGGGGATTCGATTTATTGCACCAATGCATCCATTATTACTAGAGTTTTACCCCTCACTGCTTCCTTCATGAGGCTGAGCTCTTGCTGGATGTCCTTAAAGCGTTGCTCCCAATATTGTTCCATCCTTTTCTGTTGAAAAGGGAGAAAATCATTTTTCTCGATCCCATTATCTTGACTCTGTGCCTCTTCATTGTCACCAACCCTAGGGGGTGGGTGAGGAGCCTGACTATTTTCACCTCCTTCTTCTGCTTCTCGGAGAGGGTTGAGGTGTTGTTGCCTCCTATGGGGGGGATCGTTCTGGCCTTGCTGAGCCAGTTGTGTTTGCTGAGGACCTTGTAAAAGCTTTATGAGGTCTTCATTTTACCGAAGTAAGTGTTGGTTAACCTAACAGAGGGTTTCCAGTTTATTGTTTGTTGGAGGATCTACTACAGGGGGATTATCCTCGGCCGTAGGCACGAAGTTATGAAGATTTTCTTGCTGATTCTACATCCTTGGGGGATTCGTCTGGCTTCTGCTCATATTACGCGTGGAAACCATCAATTACTGAAAGATCAGTGTACTTGTAACAAGAATAGTCGTTCCCACAGATGGTACCAAACTGATGGTATAAATTAACGTGGATGAGCAAAAAGTGCAAGTGACGTGTGATGAACGTAGATCAGAGTTACAAGGCTCGTGTGTAATGCTACTGTGAAACATTGAGGGGATTAAAAGGGTGCACACAGTGAAAATATAGTGGTTCACCGGCTCAGGAGCTCGGCTAGTTTACTCTTCAATGGAGGCTCTTGTTCTCTCTCCTCTATTGCATACTCAAATGTATTACAATATAGTTTATCTCAAAATTAGGGTTTTTTCTCTTCTCCCTCTATGGAGGCGTTACATATTATTTATAGGACTATTCCATGTTCTGTAAGATCTCAATTGAGTTCTTCGCCTGTCATTAGTGGGATTCTCCTTGATTTTAGGAGAAAATCTTGGTTGGTTGAGAGTTTCATATTTTGAACCCAATTTTTACAGTCATTCAATTGTTCCCTGGTCAGTTTCACTACCATCTCCCCAGGGGAGCTCTAACTCTGGACTTCTGAGCTCCTCATATCCTACCTGACCTCGTTTCTTGAGCTCGCTCTTATAACTTATTTGAGGTATCATCAACTTCCATACTCCACACTTTAGTTTTTACCCTCATCTTCTTGAAAAAGAGGGTCTTCACCATGAAAAGCGGGAGCTAGAGGAGGGGGTGGAGGTCCCTCACAGGGAGCTCCCCTGTGTAAGGATCCCAAGTGGGGAGCTCCTTGACGCCCAGTGATTGGAACTCCTTTGACCTGTGGCCCAGGTTATGCTTCTCCTTGTCCAGCAAGCATCAATTGTAGGGTCTGCTGGTACATGGTCACCAGCATCTACTGTGTATTTGGGACGGGATTGGTTGGTGGATGAGTAATCTCCTCCTCTCGTGGTGGGTTATCCTCAGGTTGATTCATCGATCTGGTGGTAATCACCATAGATTTGATAGATGGAGTGTTTAGAAGTGAGAATATAGTCTTTCTCACAGACGGCGTCAAACTGATGATGCACAAATTGAGTTTGTACACGACCTGTTAGATGAGCAGTAATAAATGTAATAATTAATAACTGAGAGATGGAGAAGACAAAATTTATAGTGGTTCCGTTAACGTGACCTACGTCCACTTTGAATGGCTAGGGTCGCCGACTATTTTATTACTTTAAGTGTATAGGGTGAATAGAGAGTTACAAACTTTGAGAAGGAGAGGAGAGATTTGTGCTCGACTGAGTGTGATCTGCCCCCCAAGTGTTGGTAGGGCAACTTAATAGTAACTAAGTAGTTAATTTGGTGAAGTTGACAACCTCTTCTCAATAGATGAGGTAGTCACGATGCTCTCCATAAGATTAAGTCAATTGATGAGATAGTGGTTGACTGCTTCCAAGGCAGCGTGGATGAGGCTCTTTGGATAAACCTTACTCTAGGATGGCTTGGAGGAAACTCTTGAGATGACCCTTACTCCAAGGTGGCTAGGAGAAGGCTCTTGGATGACCCTTGCATGCTCCCCTGCTGATGTAGCTCTTCGAACCTGATGAGCTTGACCGAGAGTCCACCACTTTGAGTGTTGGATCTCTTGGAGTTGGGCTTTTAATTTATACTGGGCCTACGTTGCGGGCTAGGCCCTTGGGCTTGACCCATCAACATATATTAGTCATTACCCATGCTTGAAGGTACTCTTAACACAAAAAATTCGTCATGCAAACAGGGCATCCAATAATGTTTTAAATAATAGAAGTTCAAGGGTTGAAATGAAGAAGAACTATATCACATTAATACAATCCAAGAATCCCTATGAATTTAAATTAACACAATTACAAAATTATCATGCCATAAAAGTTTTCATGACGACTCTTCTTTCCATCAAATGAGTGTTCATTTTTTCAACCTCTGACTAAATCTAATGAATAGGTTGTCTAATGTTAATAAGGAATATCATTAAAAACACATAATTAAATCATTGAATCCAATCAAACAAATTAACCACATCGAACTACAAATCAAATTTCCAAAAAATAGAAAAAAGCTCAATCAAACTAATATTGCCTAGTGGATCTGCTTGTACTTGCGAAAAAAATTGATTTGAATCTATTGCTGTGAATTCTCGAATTCTATAGAAATATTCTCACACTATAATTAAACCAAATCAACAAAATCAAAATTACACCACTTAAAAAAAATAATTGATTTAACTAATTTTTTGTTGTTTCAGTTTCTATTTTACACTATTCAAGTATTCAAAAAAAAAATATGAACATTAGCAAGGGAAATGTGATACAAATAAGGAAAAAAAATGTTATAGTTGTTTTTGAAAATGTATATTTGCAATTTGTTTCAATTATTTTTTATTTTGGTAATTAGCTTGACTTTGAATTTTTTAGTTTTTTTTGTACAATTGGTATCATTTATTATTTTTTTATTGATGATTAGCTTGATTCTGATTTTTTTTTCGTGCAATTGGTATCATTTATTATTTTTTTATTGATGATTATGTTGACTTTGATTTTTTTTAAGTAAAGAAGTTCAATTAGAATCGTTGAGACAATCAATGTTAAGATATAGAGTATTATATATATATATATATATATATATATATATATATATAAAGAGAGAGAGAGTATGAGAGAGTGTGTTTAAAATGTCTGGGAGAGAGAAAGAGTTATATACGTATGAGAGTTGGATATATGAGATAGAGTGAGAGAGAGAGAGTTATATATATATACTAGTCATTGTCCGTACCTGAAGGCACTATGTTACTTATAAAATTTCAAAATACAAAGATAGAATATTTGAATAATTTTAACACATAGCGATTAAATTGATTTTGAACATTTTTTGTTGGTGCAATTGGTATCTTATTTTTTTTGTATTGATCATTTATTTATTTTTAATTGTTGATTAACTTGGGTTTTGAATTTTTTTTTAATTTTTGGAGAACTATAGGTTTTCATACAGTAGTGATTTATTTTTGGTATGAATAATAACTTGATGATTTTATTTATGGATTATAAAGACAATTTAAACTTTATTGATTGATAAGAAGTAAGAAATAAATATCAACCATCGGTACTAAGATACGTAATAAGAAGATCTACTTACAGTGTACTCTAGGTATGAATCAGTTTATAATAAAAAGGATGAAAAATTATATAATAATTTTTAATGAAATATTATAAGAAATTTTTTTAAAAAATTGATGTATTAAATAACTTACATGTCCAAAAATGATGACATTGTCTATTTGGGTACTAGTTTTTGTGTTGTAGTGACGGTGTGTATGCGGTTATTGAGGTCAAATATTAAATTGTCAAACTTTGAAAAAGAAATACTAAACTTAGAGATATTATGTATTTTATGTGTATTTAATAGAAATATTTTTAATTTTATGCAAAGTTCTATCATAAAATTAGAAATTAAACAAAACCAACATAAATCAAGATACAAACAATACACTTTTAACATATAACATTTAAAAACAATCACTTAATGACAATATATCTACAACTAAACCACACGAATATTAAAAATTAAAAATAATAAACTATTGTCAAAACATACCCACTAAACCAAACTAAAAAAATCATCAACGATAAATAATAATGGGTACCAGTGAAAGTACTTCCAGAGGTTAGATCACTGTCAATACAATTTGGATGGAAGAGAGTGGATGGTCGGAGTGGGTAAGTCCAATGGGTCTCCAGATTATGTCGTGCGTTATTGAACAAGGTCTGTCCATTGTTAGAGTCTGCACAGAGAGATGAGAGACTAAGGAATATGACAATGATTTCTGAGAAACTAAGAGAGGTGAGGCGGTTAATGGTGGAAAAAGAAACAGTTTGGGCTGTGTATTAGACAAAATGGGTAACATGTGGGTGTAGTTAAATTTGGTGGGATTCAGGGGCAGAGCCACTCTTGGACCAGGGTGTGCGCGTGCCCCCCTCAATTTTTTTTTTTTGATATTAGATATATTTAATTGTGCTCACCCTCAATTTTTTTTACAATAAATATATATTTTTTAAAATAAAATTTAGACATATTTAATTGTATTCACTTTATTATTGTATTATTGTGATATCGATTAAGATAGACCACTACTTAAATAATAATTAATATTTAAATAATGTTATTGAAACTAATACATTATGATATTAAATCTAACAGGGAGTCTCTATATTTAATAACGTCTACTATTTATTCAATGGTCACAAACCATTGAGTTCCTACTAATTAAATTTTAAATTTTTTTTTAGTCAAGATATAAAATTAAATTTTGACTTAGATGCAATTACTATTATTCTTAAATTTTTAGAAACAGACATGTCCGAATAATTTTTAGACATATCGCATTCATTTTTCTAAATTATAGGATTATTTTATTATTATATAGAAATGAGCGTCATAATGTAATAAATTACAGGTAATAAATAAAAGACTGTTATTACCATTTTGTATATAGAAAAAAAATATTTATTGATATCATTGATTTATAATTCTTTTAAATGATAAACAATACTCAGATTTAATTGTAAAATGATAATAATTAGGCTCATACGAAGTTTTAATTAATTTACTTTTATTTTTTGTTGTTCATTCCATGCAAATCGTTTTTTAACCTTTTATGTTTAATGAATTTTTATACATAATTATAGTAAATATGAATTTATGAACTTCTATGGTCAATTGAAAAAAAAAATGAAAAATGCTATTTAGATTTAATTTGATGACATAATTCAATGCACCCCTTTGATTAAAAATAGACTTTATCTAACATTGAAATTTATAACTAAAATAATAGTTGCATTGAATTAAGTCATTGATAAAAAAATAATTAAAATTTATTAATGCGCTCACCCTAAAGTATTTTTCTGGCTCCGCCCCTAGTGAGATTTTATTTTTGTGTGGGATGTGTTGTGAGCCATTGGATTAAGTTTGATGAATTTAGATAATTTAATTTAAAATGAATTCAATCTGAATTGTTATTGTGTTTTTTCAAATTTAAGATAGAGACGTATGAGAGATAGGAGTGTAGAATCTTACGATAAAAGGCTTCTTCATGAGCGGAAAAAGAAATTCAGAACTAACTGCAGAATGTTAGATCAAAATTTTTGGGATGATCTGAACCATCTTTTATGTTGGAATTACGTTGTCTGTTGGATGTGTTTATGTTTTGTCTCAAAACGATCTGTACCTCTCTTTGACTTTTGGATTCAAATTTCATTTTATTTCATTATATAGATATACTAGTTATTGCCCGTGCCTAAAGACACTATATTACTTATAAATTTTCAATACACAACGATAGGATATGATGATACCTCAAACAAGCCCTAGCTGTGAGCTCAGGTCAGGAGGTCAAGAAAGACACGGGGAGCTCAGAGAACCAGGGGTAGAGCTCCGCTTAGTGAGATCGTGACAGAACTAACCAGAAAACAGCTGGATGACTGCGAAAATTGAGCTCAATGCATGAAACTTTTAACTAACCGAGATTCTCTCCTAAAATCAAGGAGGATCCCATAAATAATTAGCAAAGATCTCGGCTGAAATCCCACATAATAGGGAGAAGCCTTATAAATACTATGTAACGCCTCATCGAGAGGGGCCAAAGAAGAACCCTAATTAGATCATGCATTGTATTGTAATACATTCAAATAGTCAATAGAGAAAAAAGGAGCAAGAGCCTCCATTAGAGAGTGGATTAGCTGAGCTCCAGAGCTAGTGAACCACTATATTTCTATTGTGCAAATTCTCCTATCTCCTAAGAAACACTTCATCATTGCCATTATGAAGTTGGCAGTTTAAATTCACAATTGATCTCACGCACTCTGGTCACCCACATTAGTCTGCACCATCAGTTTGGCGCTATCTGTGGGAACGACTGTTTTTGTTACAAATAAGCTAATTTCTTAGTGACCGATGGTATCAATACAAAACATGAGCAGAAGCTAAACAAACCTACCTCAAATGCAGGATCAACAAGAAGCCACCAATGGCAGACAACTTGAGAACGTCCCAGAAACTGATCCTCCCATGGGGAATCCCCCCACAAATAACGAGATGGAGGCCTTTCGCCTTGTCAATCAACGCTTGATAAAGCAAAACAAGAAGATCTTGAAGCTCTTACAGCGCCCACAGGAGGCACGTCTGGCCCAAGAAGGTCAGAACAGTCCTCATCGCAGGGATCAACAGCACCTTGATCCACTCAAAGAAGACAACAAAGGAGGGGAGAACAACCAGACCTTGTGGCAGGTTCCCCAACTACCCCGTAGGAACGACGATAATGAGGAAATACAAAGTCAAAACTATGAAGGTGAAAAGAATGATGTCTTCCCTTATCAGTAGGAGAGAAGGGAACAATATTGGGAGCAACGCTTCAAGGGCATCCAACAGGAGCTCAGCCACATGAAGGAAGCGGTCAGAAGTAAAGCTCCGGTTACAATAGACGCTTTGGTGCAACAGACTAAATCTTCATTCACACCTGGGGTGTTGTATTTTCCTCTCCCACCAAAGTTCAGGATGCCACAAATAGAGTCCTTTGATGGAACCAGGGACCCCATGGACCACCTCAATACTTATAAGAATCAGATGGAGTTGCATGGGTACCAGGACCTCGTACGTTGTTGAGCCTTTGCCATCACTTTGAAGGGTTCAGCCTTGGCGTGGTTTAACAGACTCCCCCCGGCCTCAATCTCTTCCTTTAAAGAACTTTTCATTTCCTTCGTATCTCACTTCATAGGGACGCGGACGGATAGAAAGCCGAGCTATCACCTTTTGAATGTGCAATAGGGACCTCAAGAAAACCTCAGGTCTTATGTCCAAAGATTTAATTTAGAATTGTTAAAGGTGGATGTCCCTGACGAGAAGTTCACCATCACAGCCTTCATAGCTGATCTAGGGGTGTAATCTAAAGATTTGATGGTCTCCATATCAAAAAATCCCCAAGCAAGCATGGCCGAGGTGCTTGCCAAAGCAGAGAAATACATCAACGGCAAAGAAGCTCTTCTTTCTAAGGTAGGGAGCTTTTCCACACATAGAGATAAGGGAAAAGAAGAGAAAAGAAGGAACTGAAGTCCCAGGAGAGAGAGAAAAAAAATAGATCTCCAAAGAGAGATAGATCTCCCAGAAGAGATAAAGAGCGATCCCCAAAAAGAAAGGGGAACGTTAGGGACTGATTAGGACCCCCGCAACCTGAACTATAGCCGAGGTATACACCTCAGCAATATACCCCTCTCACTGCAACAGTGTCCCAGATCCTATACGAGGTGCAGAACGAGAAATTTCTAAGGTGGCGTCCACGAATGAAGGCAAATCCAGCTAAAAGAGACCCTATGAAGTATTGTGAGTATCATAGGGATCATGACCATCACACCGATGATTGCATTCAGCTAAAGAAGGAGATCGAGTTCTTGATCCAGAGGGTTTGTCGCCCATGACAACTAGAACAGGGCTCCACCACCATCGGCACCTCAGCAACAAGCCCCTGCACAGCACTAGCAACCCTTAGGGGAGATCAGTGTGATATCTAAAGGATTTGCTAGCGGTGAAGAGTCCAGTGCAGCCAGGAAAGCACACTTACGTAAGATCAGAGCTGGCGAAGCGTTGGAAGTGCACACCGTGTCCAAAATACCTCGGTTGAGCACAACTATCACTTTTTTAGATTCAGACTTGGAAGGTTGCCAGCATCCCCATGATGACCCGTTGGTGGTGAGGGCAATTGTGGCTAACCAAATGGTTCATCGAGTTCTAATTGACAATGGGAGCTCCGCCAACATCATTTTCGCCTCTGCCTTTTACAAAATGGGCATAGGAAAGGAGAAGCTTGAGCCAGTAAGTGCTCACCTAATGGGATTCTCAGGGGAGAGGGGTGCTGCCCCTAAGATCCATCCAACTCTTGCTCACTATGGGGGACCCTCCTTGCCAAGCCACCACCACTGTGAAATTCCTGGTGGTTGACGCCCTTCGGCGTACAATATGCTACTTGGGAGATCATCCCTCAACGCAATGAAGGCTATCCCCTCAACATATCACTTGGTCGTAAAATTTTCTACAGAAAATGGAGTTGGAATGGTCCGAGGAGACCAGAGAATAGCCAGGGAATGCTATATGGCCTCGGTGAAGCAGAACGAGGTTGAAACTATCCAGCTAGATGAGCTTGACATGAGGGACGAGCTGGACACTAGGCTCATACCGTCAGAAGAGCTAGAGCCAGTCCAGCTCGATGAGGAACCTGAACATATTGTTAACGTGGAATCTAAGTTGAACAAAGAAATGAAAGACCTATTCACCCAGTTCTTGAGGAAGAACATGGGGGTGTTTGCTTGGAAGCAAGAGGACATGGAAGGCATTGACCTCTCAATCACCATACACAAGCTAAGCGTAAATCCCATTTGCAAACCTATTAAACAGAAACGGAGAAGTTTTGCTCCAGAACGCCAGAAGGCAATTAACGAGGAGGTCAGTAAACTCCTCCACGCCTAAGCCATCAGAGAGGTGGACTACCCTACCTGGTTGGCGAATGTGGTGTTAGTCAAGAAGACCAATGGGAAATGGTGGCTCTACATTGATTTCACTAATCTCAATCGAGCATGCCCCAAGGACAGCTTTCCATTACCTCAAATCGACTTGATCGTGGATGCAACTGCTAGGCATGAGCTCCTCAGCTTCGTGGATGCTTTCTCAAGTTATAATTAGATCAGGATGGACCCAGCGGACCAGGAGAAGACTTCATTGTGACTAAACAGGGAACTTACTGCTACCAGGTCATGCCTTTTGGATTGAAGAATGCGAGAGCCACCTATCAGCGCCTAGTGAATAGAATGTTCCAGAAGTAAATTGGGACATCCATGGAGGTCTATATCGACGACATGTTGGTAAAATCACTAAAGGCAGAGTTGCACATTGAGCACCTAGTAGAATCGTTCTAAATCCTCAAGGAGTACAAGATGAGACTCAACCCTGTAAAGTGCACCTTTGGAGTATCAGCAGGGAAGTTTCTGGGATTCATAGTCAACAGCAGAGGAATCGAGGCTAACCCAGAAAAAGTTAAGGAAGTTCTGGATATGCGACCATCGTCCAACATCAGGGAGATCCAACGCCTGACAGGAAGGATAGCTGCCTTGAGTCGTTTTGTATCCAAATCAAGTGACAAGTGCCAAACTTTCTTTCAGGTGTTGAAGAAGGCTTTTCAGTGGGATACCCGGTGTAAGGAAGCGTTCAAAGCACTGAAAGGGTACCTCAGCTCTCCCCCTGTCCTAATAAGCCCCTTAGAAGGGGAAGTACTTACTCTTTATTTAGCTGTTTCGGATTTCTCAATCAGCGCAACACTAATTAAGGAGTGAGACAGAGCTCAGCAACCAGTGTACTACTGTAGCAAAGCTCTGAGGGGGGTAGAGGATAGATATCTAAAGATGGAGAAGCTAGTTTTGCCTCTGGTGACTACGACTAGGAGATTTAGACCATATTTTCAGGCTCATACTGTCGAGGTTCCAACAAATCAGCCAATGAAGCAAGTGTTGTATAAACCAGAGTCTTCAGGAAGGCTAGTTAAGTGGGCGATAGAGCTCAGTGAATTTGATATTAGGTATAAGCCAAGGACTACGATCAAAGGGCAAATTTTGGCAGATTTCATCGTAGAATTCACTGAAGTAACACCTGCGAAAGCCACACTGCTAATACTCGACCTTCCTGTATGGAAACTTTTGGTAGATGGAGCTGCCAATGCCCAAGGAAGCGGCACAAGATTGATCCTGACCTCTCCAGATGAAATAGACGTGGAATATGCCCTCAAGTTTGGATTTAAGGCTTCAAACAATGAGGCAGAATATGAAGCTGTCATTGCTGGGCTCAACCTTGCTCATTCAATAGAGGCAGAGTAGTTGGAGATTAGCAGCGATTCCCAGCTTGTCTTGAAACAAATAGAGGAGTCATACGAGGCCAAGGGTGAGAAAATGGTTCTCTACCTCAGGAAGGTACAAGAATTGATCAAGAAGTTTGTGCAAGTTAAGTTCAAGCACGTTCCTAGAGCCGAAAATTCAAGAGCAGACGCCTTGGCAAGGTTGGCAACAGCTTCGCAGGAGAATTTGGATAGGTTAATTCCAGTGGAACATTTAGCAGAACCATCTGTATGCATGGAAGATGAAGAAGTTTTGCCTGTACAAACACCACAGAGCTAGATGGACCCCGTCAGAGGGTATCTTTAAATTTNACTTCGCAGGAGAATTTGGATAGGTTAATTCCAGTGGAACATTTAGCAGAACCATCTGTATGCATGGAAGATGAAGAAGTTTTGCCTGTACAAACACCACAGAGCTAGATGGACCCCGTCAGAGGGTATCTTTAAATTTGGACTTTGCCGAAAGATCCCAAAGAAGATGCGAAACTAAGAGTCAGGTCAGCCAGATTTTCTATCTTGTAGGGAAACCTATACAAACGAAGATTTTTGACATCTCTACTCAAATATGTGGGAGATGAAGATGCTAACTACATACTCAGAGAAGTCCATAAAGGAGTCTGTGGCAATCATATCGGAGCTCGGGCCCTCGCAGGAAAAACATTGAGACAGGGGTACTATTGCCAAATACACGCCAAATATCTGGTCAAAAGATGTAAAGCTTGCCAAATGCACTCCAACATTCCCCACTATCCACCAGAGCTCTTAACATCGGTGGTAAGCCCCTGGCCTTTTCAACAGTGAGATTTAGATATACTTGGCCCCCTCCCTACGGGGGTTAAACAATGCAAGTTTGCCATTATTGGGGTGGAGGCAGAGCTTTTGGAAACAATCACAGAACAAAAAGTCCAAAATTTTGTCTANGGGGGTTAAACAATGCAAGTTTGCCATTATTGGGGTGGACTACTTCACTAAATGGGCAGAGGCAGAGCTTTTGGAAACAATCACAGAACAAAAAGTCCAAAATTTTGTCTAAAATTAGATAATCTGCAGGTTTGGGATTCCAAGGACAGTGGTTTCAGATAATAGGAAGCAGTTCGATAACCCTAAGTTCAAGAAATTTTGTGCCGAGCTGGGGATAAGAAATTTCTTTTTGGCCCTAGCTCATCCCCAATCCAACGAACAGGCAAAGGTCACCATTCGAACAATAAAGACCGCCCTAAAAACTAAGCTGGAAGCACTGAAAAGAAAATGGGTAGAGCAGCTCCCTGAGTTGTTATGGGCTTACAGAACCACAGCCAAGACAACCACTCGAGAAACTCCGTTTGCATTGGCTTTCAGAATTGAAACAGTAGCTCCTGTGGATATAGGGCTCCCGTCCCCCAGAACTGAGTTTAGCGACGCAAGACATAATGATGAGGCACTGCTACTCAACCTCGATCTATTGGATGAGAAGAGAGACGAGGCCTTACAACGCATAAAACATTATCAGAGGAAGACAGTCAGGTACTACAACAAGAAAGTAAAACATAAGAGTTACAAGGTAGGGAATCTAGTGCTTAGAAAGCTTCTTCTTGCAAGGAAAGACCCTTCCCATGGGAAACTAGGCCCAAACTGGGAAGGTCCTTATATCATATCAAGGGTCATCACGCCCGGGAACTATGACCTGCAAACTGAGGAAGGAAAAATCCTGCCTCATTCTTGGAATGCAGAACACCTTAAGAGGTTTTCAGTAAGTTTTTCTATAATAGAATCATTCTTTCAATTAAACTGAGAGCTTTTGACCCTCCCTTGTATATGCCTGCAAAAAAAAAAACGCTTACAGCTCAAAGATGAGCTCTCCAGCTTATGAAACCAAGATGAGCTCTTCAACTCATAAAATAAAGATGAGCTCTTCAACTCATAAAATTGAAATGAGTTTTTCAGCTCATAAAGATAAGATGAGCTTTTCAGCTCATAAAATAAAGATGAGCTCTTCAGCTCATAAAATTGAGATGAGTTTTTTAGCTCATAAAGATAAGATGAGCTCTTCAACTCATAAAATAAAGATAAGTTCTTCAGCTCATAAAGATAAGATGAACTTTTCAGCTCATAAAATAAAGATGAGTTCTTCAGCTCATAAAATTGAGATGAACTTTCCAGTTCATAAAATTGAGATGAACTTTCTAGCTCATAAAGATAAGATGAACTCTTCTGTTCATAAAATAAATATAAGCTCTTTAACTCACAAAATAAAGGTGAGTCTTTCAGCTCATAAAACAAAAATGAGCTACTCAGCTCATAAAATAAAGATGAACTTTTTAGTTCGTAAATAGAGCTCTATAGCTCACTTTGAACAGTTCAGTGCATAAAAAGAGCCCTATAGCTCAGGATGAACTCTTCGATTCATAAAACGAACTCTGTAGCTCACAGCTTACCCTACCAATCCACTCAAAAGAGTCCTGAAACCCGTGAATATAGACATATTACTAGATTCAAGATTACAAGTTAAAGAGTCTACAGAAGAACCAGTAGCCATCAAATAAGAACAGAGGTTCATATATTCAGCAACAGTACAAAAAAAAAACAAAACAAAGGAGATTACAAGAGATATTCTCAGTTCTTATTCGCCCTTTAAGCGTCTCCGGAGCTCTGAAACTTCCTCCTTCAAGCGGATATTTTCTTCTTTGAGTTCATCCCTTTTCTTCTTGGCTTCTTTCAAAAAATTTATAAGTCTTTGTCCAGAAGAGGAGAACAGTATGGCTGCCAGAGAAGATCCAGATGAAGAAGAGGAGTCACTGGCATGGCCACTTTTGCGTTTCCCAGAGGAAGTACCAACGTCCTCAACCTCATCAGATTCAGAAGGATAGGAACCAACATAATCTGGGTAAGAAACAAAGTACATAGTGGCACCGGCAACACTGAACAGAAACAAGTTATCTAAGGTCACCAACTCAGAATAGGACACAGGCTCAACTTCTATCATCTGATCAATTCGCATCTCCTCTAACAGATCCAATTCAGGAGGACCTGCCAACCAAATTAATTCCTATGATAAGGAGACTACATCAAAAGACCCGAACAAATACAGGTTACCGACATACTTACCCGAATAAGAGTAGCTCCTCCAGGATCTGGGAACTCTGCACTCTCTGTAGTGCAGCTCTATGGATCTCTGAGAATCCCCAATTATATAAAAGAAACGACTGACTCATCCCTCAGGAGGAGAAAAAAGGTCAAACACCAGACGCCGCAACTTGAAGTGCCTCCACCGAAAGCAGACAAAGCTCGGGACCTCATCCTCCTCGACGTCGAAAAAGTAGAAAAATTCTCTCACAGTGGGGAACTTGCCATCACCATGCAAGCGCCAAAATTGAAAGAAACTGATCATGATGGCCCACCACTTGGGAGAGAAACGAGAAGGACATAACCCACAATAGGCCAAGATGTAACCAACAGCGGGATGAATGGGGAGACACAGCCCCATGTCCAAAGCCCCCTCAAAAAAACAAGTCTCCCCTCGAGGGAGATAATTGCAAGGCTCGTCAGAAGATGGGGCTCGCAAAACTAGTTCCACGTCAAGAAAGAATTTTTTCTTTATCCCGACTAAGTCTAAGGATGACAATGACGAAGGCACTAAGTAACAGGTCTGCCACTCCTACTCAATTCCATAGGAGCGTCGTTCACGAAACAGTGGGGAGATTGGGGCAGCCATTGGCGTTGCAAGAAGGCAAAGAAGAGATGTCAGAAGAAGGTAACAAAGGTGAAAAGCTTTTGGAGGGAATGAATGTCTACGGAATCAAGAAGTCAAGCTATTAAAGAATCAAGAAGCACGCCGAATCCAAAAGCGGCGGACCTTTGGATTTCCAAATTAAGGCAACGGATATGTTTAAAGAAGGCAATAAAATATGGACAATAAAAAAGGAGTTAATGACAGATTCTACCAGCCATGAGCCATTAAATAGCCAAGGAAGGCTTGATACAGCCTTGGATAAGCCCAGGAGGTCGAATTCTTTTCTCGGTCATGACGGGGTTCAATAATTTAAACAGTTGGATCATATTCTAAAAGAGACTCCTCAGATTTCTTTGGGCTGACTAAGAAGAAAACTTTATTCCTAAGGCACAACAATACTTCATGAGCATAAGCAACCGCTAGAACCATATCCCCAGCAAATCTAGCAAATGCACTAGAAGCAACCACATACTAGTTTTTACACCCAACAATAAGGAGAGAGCTTCCAAGAATGAAACCAGATTTCCAGGGGGTCAGTAAGCTCTGCTGACCCTAATGGAGTTATGGGAGATCTGCACCAAGGGTTTTCGAGCTTCGGGGAATTAATAGCTTAGTCAGAGGTATGCATGGTAGCTCTAGGCAGAACTTAACTCCTGATATTGGAGGTAATATGTCTTTCTAGAGAGACCAACTCGTATGGTTATGTGGACCTTATGATACATCTCCTCGAAAAAGCCTTATGTGGACCTCAACATCAAGTTGTTTACTCTCTTTCCCAATTCCAGTAAACCACTTGTCACTGTGAGGAATATCAAGTCTACCATCCAATGCTCCCTTTGGGGTGGGCTCTACTTTAAGATTTTCAAAAATAGAAAAGATCAAGAGTCAGATGTATGCAAACAGAAAGATAACATCCATCAAACTTCAGACTAAGTAGCCTCAACATTCCCTTGATACTCCTCATCCATCTCAAGCAATAACAGCCCTCGACTATCCAATAGAAGTTCAGGGCAATAAGCTGCAATATAACTTGGGAGATTAACTACGGGTCCACGGTAAAGCTCGGCAATCCTGGAAGACTCTCTGAGTTCCCAAACATTTGGATATTTATAAGTTAAGTGCAGCTCATATGGCTGCACGGACCTTCCAAGGTAGCTCCCAACTATTCAAACAAGCAACACACTCTCTACGACCAAACACAAGCATGATAATCTCCCAAAGTCAGATCTCAATTCCTTTCCTCTCAAGGGAGCTCTGGAAGCCAGCAGACTTGCAGTTCCAGCAACTTTGCTTTCAAAGGAACTCAGTTCCCCCTCAAAGTAAATGGGGGCAATGAGAGTACAGAGTAGTACGCGAGTAGCTAACCACAAAACAATAAGAGTAGATATAAGAAAAGTAAAGTAGACTGCATTGAAGAGCAAGTTGGATTGCGTTATTGTGTTAGAGTAGAGTAGACTGCATTGAAGAACAAGTTGGATTGTGTTATTGTGTTAGAGTAGAGTAGACTGCATTGAAAAACGAGTTGGATTGTGCTATCGTATTGAGCAGAGTAGACTGCATAAAAAGAGCGAGTTAGATTGTGTTAGAAAATAATTGGAGAAAGAGGAAAAAACCAGTGCATTTACCATTCAGACGAGTCAGGATAGCAGGCCAAGTTTATATTCCCCAATAGAAATTACGAATGCTAAAAAAAAAGAAATTAAAAGATCCTAAGTTTCTGAAGAGGGAACAGGTGGAGGGTCCTGCAATGAAGCTACTATAGCCTCAGCAGCAGGAACAGAGGCAGAGCTCGACAACTCACCAGGCAACCCTTCTGGCAAGGCAGCAATTAAAATCTCAGAAGAGCCAATAACAGGTGAGGAGGTTGGGGCCTCGATCTCAAGTAGAGCTCCCGTTACCAGATCAGCAGAAAATGATGTATTAGCAGGAACAGTTAGAGTAATGGACATTTCAGTACCTTCTAGAGTCCTATCAGAGGCAGCAGGAGCCAAGGTGCTGTCATCACCCTTTGAATCAGACTCCTCCAACTCCTCCTCAGTGGGGATGACAAAGTCAAAGTCGAGGTCTGGGTAGGCCTTCTCCGCTTTGCGCTGAAAAGCCAGCCATCCTGAGGCCCACTTGGTGGTGACATCATCATTCAGCTCAACGATTATGTCATCCCTCTCCTTGACAGCTATCTTCTGCACCTCGAGCTCACCGCATAGGCTCTCATTCGCCTCAGTCAATATAACATATTCCTTCCTAAGGCTCTCGAGGGAGCCCTGAGCATCAAAGGCTTTCTGGCTAGCTTTGTTTCAGGCATTAGTTTTGAGTAACAGTTCTTCCCTGGTCATCCTCAGCTCATCCCTGACCTTCTTCTCTCTTTCCTCAGCCCTATCCTTAACAGTTTGAAGGCCTTCGTAGTTAGAGGCCAGCTTATCCATTTGTTCCTCGAGCTTTTGCACCTGAGCTCTGAGGCTCTCATTGTCAAAGGTCAGCTCAGCGACCTTAAACTCGTATATCTTCAAAGCTTTGGCAGAGTCCTCCGAAGATCGGACCCTGCCCATCAAGTTCTTCAAGTGAAGAGCTATCTGTGAACAAAAAAAAAAGAAAGAGAAAAAAGACATAGATCAGCACAATTCAATCATGCCGAGCTAAAAGCGAGTGTGAAAATACTTACTATGGATGCTCCCTGGAGAGCTGAGCAGAAAGAGGTCTCAGAAGACATGGTAGAGGTCCTCTGAATATCGGATTCAAGGAGAAAGGATGAAATGACCCCAACAACCAACTCAGTATTATCGAGGAAGGAATCTTCATCAGTCTCGTGGCCCTTCCTCCTTTCGACTTTGTGACTCCGGAGAGGCAGTTGGGATGGTTGCTCAGGCTGTCTGGGGGGTGCAAAATCTGGCTTGATTCCAGTAATCAACCCCAATTCTCCCTCAACCTTAGAAGAGGTGGGGGAAGCCAGCCCTGACTCAACAAATTAGAACAAAATAATCATAAAGCATATATTATAAATTCAATTCAATTCAATAAACTTTAGTCCTAATTATTTAAGGTCGACTAAATAAATCACTTTTTTATTACATTCTATTAAAAACAAAACATGAAGGGTGTGTTTGGTTTGTGTTTTTTATTTTATTAAACAAAAAGTGTTTTTGGGATGTTTATCTTCTTCTTTTTTAAGATAAGTTATTTTAAAACAAGGCCCAAAAACAACAAATAAAAAAGGAAAATTTAGAGGTCGATCCCCCTATATAGACTTATTGGAGATAAGTCCGTCAAGGAAACTTATTTGGTTTTAAATCTACTTTTTGTTAATTTTACTATTATAACCCTTTCCTATAGGAATATTATAAACGACGTTTATGGACACAATAACCAGTCATATACATCTCTTTCATAATCGCCTTCAAATTCAGCTACAATCTTTCAAGACACAATGTTTCCTTATCCGAAAAACAAAAAACTGACATTTACTAAAATCATTCAAATTCAAATTTCAAACTCATTACATTCCATAAAATACAATTTCAATTTGTTATCCCAGTTTACTTTGGACTCCATCGACAAAATATTAATAATAAATATTAATATTTAAAAAATAACAATAGTAACATACTCAACAAAGACAGTAACATGATTACGAAAAAAATAATAACATGCTCACAAAAAAATAGTAATGTGGTAAAAAAGTAATAATAATTAGGATTTAATTCTGTCAAAGTAGGCATTAACCTTGTAACCACGTTTCAAGAGAACTCATACATTAGTACTAAATTAAAGTGTTATAGATATCAATTTTGTTGATTTTTTTGTTGCGCAACACAATCAAGTATTCCTTGGTTGTGTTATTGTGGAAAAAGTTCATGTTACTGTACGTGAACTGAAAAATAGAGTTTAGAATTTCGATTTCTTAATGTTCACAATTGGTGTTGAGTGTCATAATTCAACTATCGATTGTGTGTTACTACTCGTCATTTTGTAAATTTTTAATTTGTAGATCATATTTTTACTAAAATCATTCAAATATTGATGTTACTGTAAAAAAACTATGGTCTTGTATTTTGTAAAATTAGATGTGTTATTGAGCACAAAATTTTGATGTTACTGTAAATATTAAAGTATATGTTACATAATATACGTATCAAAGTTTACAATTATATGTTAAAATTAGTAATATTAGTGTCAGTATAGTAACACGACTGTACTGGTAACATGACCTTAATTATAACTTCAATCATATAGTAACATGAACGTTACTATATATTAACATTCGTGTTACTGAACTCTGTTGACATTGTTCAACCTCTCTATATTATGCATTACCATTGTTAAGAAAATTTTGTGATCTAATTTTGACTTAATAGACCAACAATTTATTCGTTCATTAAGTTTCTCACATATAACTATCATAATATATAACTTTCATATAAAACTTCTGTTAATTATCATAATATTTAATAAACGATTTTCATATATAACTCAATTAAGGGTTTCCATATATATATCTCAATGATCTAACCCCTTTCCATAGCTGGACAAAACTCATACTGTTAGGGATAATTTTGAGATTTAAAAAATAAATAGACTTAAGTACCTACATATAAATTTAATCATGGACTTATTCCCAAATAAGCTTCACTCCAAGATTCATTCTGAACTCACCCTCAATTTTCACAAGATCGTTGCAGTATAAAACCCGGGTGCAGCTTCTCTGCTATTGGCGATCTAACAGCACAACGTGCTGTTAAGAGCAACAACACCGTTTTGGCCAAAATGCATTGTCCAACAAACAAACCTACAACGATGTCGTTTAACTTGAAAACTTTTGAACCCACAATGACGTTGTTTGCCACCATATCTTAAACGACATGCACAGTTCCTTCATCAACGTTGCCCACCATGTCTTCCTGAAGCAACATGGACAGCCCTCCATCAACGTTAAATCATTTTCGCCCAAACCATGAAGAATTCGTCTACTCGAAGTTTGTAATTACCAACTGATCTTGATGTTATTTCAATTTTTTTTCAATCACTTCAGCCCTTAAAGTTGATGTAAATCACTTCAGCCCTCTCCTACTAATCTTGATGTTTTTTCAATTTTTTTTTTTGAATTTCAGATTTCTTGGTTCACAAAGTTCTGAATTTTTTTTTTTAATTTCCTATTAGAATGTGGATATAATTTTGTGACTATCATTGGTACAATCTTGATAAGAACTTGTAGTCGATTCTTGATGTTAGGGCTTCTTTGATTTCAACAGATTTGGGGGGAAATTTCAGCAAAGTTTGCCCAAATTGAAGCCCCAAAATCTTAGTTGTTGTTAGCTTGTGTGCTTTATTAAGTTTTTATTTTAGTCTATTTAGTTAGTTTTTGCTGCAATCTTTTGTTTGATGAGGAAATGAAGTAATAGGATTTTTTATTTTTTTAAAAAAGGAACTTTATGCAGTTTTGGAGGAATTGTGGGATGCTCTTCTTTTTCTTTTTGTATTGGTTTTAATTTTTAGGTGTTTCACTTGTTTTTAATATGAGTTTGTCTGTTGTAAAATTTTGGGAAAAGAGAATAAAAATAGAATGTCATTCGGCTAAATTAAGATTGTAGTTGTTTGAATTGTTCTTGATGATCTGTTACATTGCTGGGAAAATGATGAAGAAGAGTATGAAATAGGTTTTTTCTTATGTTTTTGATTAGTTGGATGTGAGAAAATAAAGAACTCAACTTTTTGTGAGTCTCTGATCAAATTGATATTCAATTGCTAACTTTTTGTTCTAAACNATGTTTTTGATTAGTTGGATGTGAGAAAATAAAGAACTCAACTTTTTGTGAGTCTCTCATCAAATTGCTAACTTTTTGTTCTAAGATTTCATAGTACTCAGATTTGGTTTATCTGGTTTCATTTGTTTTATTGTCTTTTGTACAGTTTCAGTTTGCATATAAATGATGAATTGTTTTGTCCTTTTTGTTGTTGTATTGGCTCTGATGTCTTAGCTTAGTTCTGGTGGCTATGGTATAGGAATGTTGTGTATATCCTGATGAGTCATGAATTCTTGGGGCTTGATTTTCTTGGTTTCTGGAGTAAGGCTAGTGCATACTTGGGAATTTATATTCAGTCTGGAACTCTGTTTTTTTCTGCGACTGGTATACAACCAAAAGTTGGGAGTATGCTATTGCATAGGGATCAACAATTGCTGCCTACTGTAAGAATCAAAAGGGTTGTTCACAGGGGGATGTTGCCTTGTTAATAATCTATTTCTAGACAGAATTANAATTGTTTTGTCCTTTTTGTTGTTGTATTGGCTCTGATGTCTTAGCTTAGTTCTGGTAGCTATGGTATAGGAATGCTGTGTATATCCTGATAAGTCATGAATTCTTGGGGCTTGATTTTCTTGGTTTCTAGAGTAAGGCTAGTGCATACTTGGGAATTTATATTCAGTCTGGAACTTTATTTTTTTCTGCGTCTGGTATACAGCCAAAAGTTGGGAGTATGTTATTGCATAGGGATCAACAATTGCTGCCTACTCTAAGAATCAAAAGGGTTGTTCACAGGGGGATGTTGCCTTGTTAATAATCTGTTTCTAGACAGAATTGNATTGCTGCCTACTGTAAGAATCAAAAGGGTTGTTCACAGGGGGATGTTGCCTTGTTAATAATCTATTTCTAGACAGAATTAGAGGAATGTTGTGGTTTTGCAGTCTTTGCCAGACTGACTATGCAGTCAGATCAGAAAAACTGTTTTGTTGGTTGTAACAGTTTTTTTTCCCCTGGACTCTACTTGGGCTATGCAGCAAAAGTCTTCTTCTGATTTTTCCAGTCTAATAAACATTCCTAATCAGGCAAGGAGGCTGCAACAACAAGATTAGCAGGGTACCAAAGCTTTAAGGAAGAAGATTGTCATTTGTTAATTCTTATTTTTTCTTGCATTTCTGGATAAGGACAGAGCAGGGTTTGTCTGCTTGTCTTATTGATTGTAATTCTTTTTTTTATGAAATAAAGTGTATTGGTTGGTTGAAAGTGATGTATTGGTGCATGGTACATAACAAAAATTTACTTGTCCAATATAACAACTATACATTGAACATCATGAATCTTACATAGGTGAGATCAATTACATAAAAAAATAAAAATGAGATCATGTACATAGGTGTTTCCAAAGGGATGGCAGATCTTCTAAAACAAGAAAATAGAAGATCCACCATCCACATAGCAAAAGAAGATCCAACATCCACATTTCAAAAGGATCAAAAAGAAATTGTCAAGCTTGAACAAAATTTTGAAGCACCATCCAGCATTGCAACGACATCCAGTATTGCAGCAACATCATTGTAGCAACACCAATGATGATGGATTCATTGTCCACCTTGATTTCTCCTCATTAGAATAATCAACGGTGTTGTCCAAGAAACATGATTCAACATTTACCCGAGCATTTTGTGAACCAATTGATGCTTGATAATTTGATGCTTGAGAAGACATACTTGAGATTGGATTTGAGTGACTATAAGTTGATGCCCATGAGTAGGTAAATCCATTCATATGTGAATTTTGCTCATCCGATTGAGATACCTTCAAAACAAGCAT
>CAUOFW020006891.1:202573-228035 GCA_963454935.2 Ilex paraguariensis | reverse complement strand
ATCCAATTGGACTCCATAATAAAATGATGGATTCTTAGCTGCTTCTGCTTGGAAATATTGCAACAAACTACCCGCTTCACCGTATTTCAAGTCTCGCTGCCTTCTTTCTTGAATGTAATTTTTTTGGTCTTGATGGGTGAACCCTAAGCTTTCTCTCCCACCTACTTGGGTACTCAAAAGCTCGTAGCACGCCTTAAGTGATATCCTACAATCCTCAACAATATCAACATTGATGTTTTGAGCTACAATAACCTTTCGTTGGGATGACATCATATGCATACATTCGGTCAAGTGCAAATTGTGATTGTGTTGGTCTTCTNCTACAATCCTCAACAATATCAACATTGATGTTTTGAGCTACAATAACCTTTCGTTGGGATGACATCATATGCATATATTCGATCAAGTGCAAATTGTGATTGTGTTGGTCTTCTCATTTAACAACAAAAAATTTTCCAATATCTCTCTTGAGGGATATGCATATGTGAGCGGGGCAATTTGTTCAAGTCTCTGCCCGAGCCTTTGTTATTTTTCAATCCCTTTGATCTTTGCTCCTTTGTCCCTGTTTACAACATACATATTTTCTATAAATTAATACACCATCCTTCAAGCTCTTGTTGTGATAATCTTTTTTCACACTGAATCCCACAGTTCCACCATAATTGTTATAGAACTTATAAGTATCTTCTTCTGAGTCAAATTGCATTCTCATACATGGAGTATTGTCTACTTTATTAATCTCAACACATTTCATCTCCACTATAGATTAGGTCCCCTATAATAACCAAATAGTTACATAAATTAAACATAAAATCAAAAATTACCCATATAACTTAATTTCACCAAAGCCTATATAACTCAATTTCACCAAAACCTAAAACATCAATATCCATATATCAAACAATCCAATATACTCACAAAAACGTAGTAGAAAGAATGATAGTAGTCACATAATTCTATCAAGCTTCTACAGGAAATTAAAAAAAAAGTTCTAAATTTTATGAACTGAAATTTCAAAAAAAAATTCTGCAAAAATATCAACATTACCCACTGCATGGTAATAAACGTAATGAAGCACGAAGGGTTGAAGATAATGAAGTACAACNTAAAAAAATTCTGCAAAAATATCAACATTACCCACTGCATGATAATAAACGTAATGAAGCACGAAGGGTTGAAGATAATGAAGGACAAAGAATATAAAAATTTATGGTGATAAATTCCAACATAAAAATTTCATCGTTTACAAAAAATCAAAGATAATAGTGATATAACTAAATTAATGTTGATGCAATAAAGATCATACAACAAAATTATTTTTGATGCAATAAATATGATATAACATAAAATTACCTAAAAAAAAATTTGGGATGTCGAGTGGAACAAGAAGATTTTTGCTCTATGAGATTTTTGTTATTGGCGAGGGACTGTGTTGGAGCTTGATGGGACTGTGTTTTGGGTTGATTAATAACAACGTCGATATTGCTGAAACTTTGGAGAGACTGTGTTTTGCCTTGGCGGGAGAAATAATAATATGTTTTGGCTTGGTGAGAGATGACATCGTTATTCCTCTGTTGCTGGGTTCTTAGTTTCTAGGCTTGGAACGACATCGTTCCACTTAACAGCAAAGTTTGTTATTAGACCACTAAGAGCATCTCCAACAGGCTCGTTAAAGAGCCCTGTTTAGGTATTTTAGCTAGCTTTTCCCTTAAATTTGGCTCCAAAGAAGCTAGTTATCCAGCTATCTATTTTCCATATCCCCTTTTTCAATCGCTAGTTGTAGCTAGCCCTCTTCTCCCTCACTGGCGCTAAGTTCCTCTCCACTATCTCTTTCTCTCTGTCTCACTGAAGCTCTACAGCACCCTGCTCCACAGATCTATTCCAACTGAAGCTCCACCGACTGAAGTTTCATCGACTAAGGGTCCATCGACTAAGGGCTCCATCGGTATGGTCTCTTTCTCTCTCTCAGAATGAGGAAGACGATACAGCTCTCCAACTCTGATTTCATTTGGGTTTCTTTATGTTTTTAGACTGCGTTTTGAAAATTGATCCATTTGTAGGTTATCTGTGTATTTTCTGTTCAAATTGATTTGTTTGTAGCTCGTCTGATTTCATTTGGGTTTCCATCTTTCTTGTTTGTTGCGAGTCTTTCGTCCTGAGTTGGGACAGCGTTATGGATTTGGTCCGATTTGGGAAATCTTTTGTGGATTTGTTTGTAGCTCTTTTTTTTTTTTAATTTAAACGAGACTAGTCTCCAATTATATTTTGCTCCTTTTTTTTTTGTCAAATTAAATTAGTATAAAAATGAGGGAGGGGGTGGGTTTGCCATTTCCTTCAAACTTCCCATTTCCAGAAAGCTACACAAAGAGCTGAGATTTTGTATAGTTGAGAAACGAAATGCTCTTGTTCTTAGATTCAAGGTTCGAGGGTAATAATCAACCTGTGAACCAAAAGGAAAGAAAAGCACAATATAAGAATTTTTCATCTATTAAAACCATTATTTTCTTGTATATAAGGTCCATGTGTTGGTGAACTGAATGCTTGCTCATACACTTTTGCCTTTTGTTTTCATTGAATTAGTCTTTCCCATAAAAACTCAAAGATGAGGGATTTCAATATTTTTTCTTATTCTAGAATTAGCCTGGTGGATATTGGTATGGAATTGATTAGAATTTTGTTAAGTAACTTGCTAGCTCAGTAGGAGTTGAACATTGATTGTCTCATCTTATAGGCATTACACATGGATCCATTCCAACATAGTGCGTACTTCACCAATCTCATGCATGATAGAACAAATTTAAATTATGAAGTTATAGGTGAATCTTCACCAATATCTCCTCAAATAGAATCTACCCCCAAAAAATAACGAGGTGGCAATTTTACATCTGAGGAAGACATTATGATAATCTCGGCGTGGCTTAATATTAGTTTGGATGCTGTGCAAGGAAATGAACAAAAATCAAAGTCATATTGGCAAAGGGTTTGTGATTTCTTCCACAAATACAAACCTAAGTCATGCTCTAGTCGTAGTCAAAATTCTTTGATGAATCGTTGGTTGGCAATTCAGCTAGCCACCAACAAATTTTGTGGGTGTTTTGCACAGATAGAAAGATTGAATCAAAGTGGTTTGACAGAGAAAGACAAGGTATGAGTGAATATTTTCTTACAAAATAGTGTACTTTTACTGACATGATAATGAGTTTTATTGTAAAATTTTGCAGATTCGTGATGCCAAGAACTTGTACAAGGAACTCTATAAATCTTCTTTTTCATTTGAACATTTTTGGAATGAGTTAAGGTATCAACCAAAATGGATGGAGGATTCTCAAGCAAAGAAACAAAAAATAAAACATAATGCAACTCTTGGCAGTTTCGTGCCTTCTACAGCGAACTCCGTAAATTTAGGAGATGATGGTGGGTCCTACGGATCCTTAGATAGACCATTGGAAGGAAAGTTGAGAAAGCGTGACTACGAAAATCAAAGAACAATTAAGCTGAAGGGGATGCAAGAAGTTATGAACTCGTTAATCTGTTAGCAGAGATGAAGGAAGAGAAAAGGGCGTGAATGAGATGAAATTTGAAATGTTTGAAAAACAATATCTTCAAGAACAACAACGTCTACTACAAGAGAAAGAGAGAATGCAAATGGAGCAAGTAAGAGAGACAGAACGAATAATGTCAATGGATACGAGTTGCATGCCTCCGTTGCAAGCTAAATATTATCAACGTCGCCAAATGGAAATCATGGGAAAGAAGATATAGTTCTTTTTTATTGATAGACTAACAACTTTATGTAGTTGCAAAAAGTACTATAATAACATTTGTTTAAGTAGTGCCTAGTAGTTTTCATGCATATTCCACTAATGCTCGACTAGATCAGCTTGGAGTTTGGAATGAGTTTCTTTGTCTCTAATGCAATGCTGAGTATTAATAAATTGGAGTAGTTTTGAACTCCGGTCAAGTATGACTGTGGCAGTGGGACTCTCATCTATTGTATCATAAGTAAAGTCCAAGTCATTAGAGTTCCACTCATCCTCGACAATCATGTTATGTAATATTATGCATGCCTTCGTAATATCCTTTATTCCTGTCTAGAAACGTGCTGGTCTACACACTATAGAAAATCTAGCTTGGAACACTCCAAATGCTCGCTCAACATCTTTTCTTGTTGACTCTTGAGATTTTACAAAATGTATTTGCTTATTGCCTCTTGGAGATGAAATTGTTTTGACAAATGTTATCCATTTTGGATATATACCATCAGCAAGGTAATATCTCATTGTATAATCATTACCTTTGACTGAGAAATTGACTGGAAGAGCCCAACCTTCTGAAAAGAGAGAAAAAACAGAAGAGCGTTCTAATACGTTGATATCATTATGAGATCCGGACAACCCCAAAAAGGCATGCCAAATCCAAAGATCATATGAAGTCACTGCTTCCAAAATAATTGTTGATTCATGGACGTGTCCAGAATATATACATTTCAATGCTGTTAGACAATTCTTCCATTTCCAATGCATACAATCAATGCTACCCAACATCCTAAAAAATCCATGGTTGGTACTCATTGCTAATAATCTATCAATGTCATCGTTGTTTGGTGACCTAAGGTATTCATCGAAAAAATTTGCTAGTACCGCCCTCACAATTTTTTTCAAACTTTCTATTGCAGTGCGTCAATTCTCACATAATCATTAACAACATCTGCTGCAACTCCATAACAAAGCATCTTTATGGCGGTTGTCATCTTTTGAAGAAAAAACAAACCAGTAGTTCCAACATCATTTTTTTTTGGACAAAATATGGATCATAATCTTCTATTATGGATAGAATACAAAGAAAAATGGCTCAATTCATTCGAAACCTTTTTCGAAATAAATTTGAGAGATAAATAGACGGTTTAGTAAAATAATCACGATACAGTCTCTCATGACCTTGAACTCGATTGCGAAAAATAACTGAATGACCTTAAATGGAACCACGACGTACAACAGAGCTTTCCTTGCTATTGAGTTTTTTCAT
The DNA here is from genome assembly GCA_963454935.2 of Ilex paraguariensis. NCBI lineage: Eukaryota > Viridiplantae > Streptophyta > Magnoliopsida > Aquifoliales > Aquifoliaceae > Ilex > Ilex paraguariensis. Next base: position 223,010 of record CAUOFW020006891.1, on the reverse strand, counting down.
TTCAATAACACAAATTGTTATCATCTCCAATTCATCGTCGGAGTCAAAATCGTTAAGAATCATGTTCATTGCATGATAACGAGTCATAACATAAGCACAAAAAAGAGTGTAATGCTAATAAATAGATTTGAAGTGTATGACAATGAGAGATGAAAGATTATATTTATACATATCCAAAAATATGACTATTGCAAATATAACCGTTACAAATATGATTGTTGCAAATAAGATCGTTGTAAATATGATCGTTGAAAAACTCAAATTTTAAAATTTAAAATTATTGTGACCGTTGTAAATATGACCGTTATTAATAAAAATATTTTAAACTTTAATGACGTGGCGTAACACGTCAGTATGTGATGTCATTTATATGGTGATGACATGACATATTACATAGTATTTTAGATTTTATTATTGAAAATTAGTTAAAGTTAGTTGAATTGGTTAATTAAAATAGACAGTGCTGTTGGAGTGAATTTGAAAAAATGGTTAAGCAAAATAGATAATATAATATTTAAAGAGCAATATTATATGAACTTATAAAATGGATTTAAAAATTAAACTTGATAATTTCAATTATTAATTTTACTGTGAGTTTCAATTTTATTAAAACTTGTTATTTATTTAATAGTTGAAATTATTAAATCTAATTTTTATATTTAATTTTGAAGTTATTATAAGATTACTTGTATTTAAATATATTTTGAGCGGATATTTTCGAGCGGAGATGCTCTAACTGCCGAGGAGCTCCGCCTTAAAAACCCACTTCATTCTATCTCTCCTCTCTGTAGCCGATGAACGATACCCCTTTCCTCCATCGCTTCTCTCTCTCTCGCTTCTTTGTCTGTGCAACGAGACTCGCCTCTGTCGGAGCAACGAAGACAGGAGCGCTCTCTCGCCTCTCTCTCTGCAACGAAGACCGAAGGTCCTTTCGCCTCTCTCTGTGCAACGAAGATCCGAAGGTCTGTCTCTGTCACTCTCTCGCTTGTCTCTCTGTTAGATTTGAGTTAGATTTTGTGTGTATATGTCTGTGTGTGTGTCGATTTGTGGGTATGGGTGGGTGTGTCGATTTGTGGGTGCGTGTGTGTGAGTCTGTGTGTGTGTGGTTGTCCTAAATGGGTCAGTGTGTGTGTGTGAGTCGCTTTCTCGCCGCTGTCGATCTGTGTGTGTGTCTTGCCTCTGTCAAACCCTTGAAAGCAGCAATCCCATGGATTTCACAACCGCCTCCTCTTCTTCTACCAAACACACTGCCTAACTGTGTGTTTCTGAGTGTGTGTGTGTGTGTTTCTGCGTGTGTGTGTGTGTGCGCTTTTGCGTGTGTGTGTGTGAATTTAGATGTAAAAAAAACAGATATATGGGTATGAATTTGCATATTTGACTTTGGGTATGGCTATGTATCCGCAATTATGGGTATGAATTTGCATATTTGATTTTCATAAGTTGAAATTTATGTAAAGCTTTGTGTAAAACACCACCTAATTATGCTGCAATTATGGGTTGTAACATCTTAAGGGTGTGTTCTATTTCAATTATGGGCAATGGTCAGTTACTTACTCCTAGGAGCTAACTACAAATTCAAAGGGAAACCCATCCAATTGTGGAACCTGCTTCTGCTCAGGTTGATAAGGTGACATTGGTTCCTACCAATTCTGTTTTTAGATAATTGACTCTGCATTTGTTGTTGCTTATGGAATGCGAATTGTTACTTAATGGCCTGTGTCTCTATACTTTTGCTGTGTCGTTGCTTGAATGGGGACTGTTAAATAAGCCAACTAATAGGAAAACGAAAAAGGAATTGAACCATTAAATCAGTCAAGTAATAGAAAAACATAAACATGAAGAAAGCAAAGCTAAGCAGAACATGAAATTTCTTTAATAAGTTATAAATTAAAGAAAGTCGGTTCCTCACTTATTGATCAATTGACATTAAGAAGTAATTCCTCTGTTTCAGGATTTTGTGCCTTCAAAAAGAATTATTCTAATACATCGTTCTAATTCTCTGCAATGTAATAACATGGGTACTAAAACAATTAACATTGGATAATGAAAGAACATAAAACCACAATCCAAAGTTTAAACTAAATGTTCATTAAAAAAATTTGAAAGCATACATACTCACATTCGTAGAGTAGTTGAATCCGATTGGAACTCCAACCATCTATGTTCTTCTTCCATTCCATTATCTCAACCAACTATATCTTGGAAAGTAAAAACTTCACTGATAATAATCGATAGAAGGGGAGTGGGTGTGGGTGTGAGTGTGGCTCAGATCTTAAGTGTCTGAGGTAAGAGGAGTACCAGAGATAGGTGCATTGTGGGGAAAAAAAGAAATCAAATTTGTAGGGGGATGGCGTAGAACAATTTTCAGATTTGAAAAAAGTGATTGAGCTAAGGGAGAGAAGGAACGGAGAAAGGTGAGGGATGGGGGTCTGCAAGTAGTGGGTGAGGGGAGGTCAGATCTACTTTTTATGACAAGGATGCAACTCAGATCTGGTTTCTTCGGCGTGGATACTACTTCGATTTGGCTACCTTCGAAAGAGAGAGGTCTAGTTTCTTTCGATCGAGAGGAACGATGGAGATCGCTAGCTTTCAATGAGATTGTCGACTCTCATAAATTGATTTTTCATGCAAGGAAGAACAAGGATTGTTGATCTGGTGGCAGGAGAAAGGAGTGTTATTGGTTTGGGGCCCAACGAAAGGCGTCGCCGTGGGTTTGGGGGCCGTAGGAGTAAATAGAGGATGGGGTGGGCGGAATGAATAAAGTCGAGGGAGGAATTGAGATAGAAAAGGGGGGATTCTGGAGATTAATCAAAACGACAAAATTTTAATGAATTTAGAAACAATATGATATCGTTTTGTACAATTTTTTTTCTTCACCCCTTTCCGACACAAATAAAANGATTAATCAAAACGACAAAATTTTAATGAATTTAGAAACAATATGATATCGTTTTGTACAATTTTTTTTCTTCACCCCTTTTCGACACAAATAAAATCAAAATTTTACACCATTTGCGTTGGTAATTGTTTCTGATGCCAAAAAAAAAAAAATTAAGTTTTCCTAACATTTGCATCAGCCATAAGTGTCGATGCAAAATTCCTTTGAAGCAAAAAGACTTTTCTCTTATAGTGGTTATTGCTGGGGTGCTACACTGGTTTTTTCTATAGTGATGTTGGTGTGCAACATGCTTGAAGACATCATATTTGGCTTTTATCTATGCACTTTGTGCTTTGTAACTAGCAAAATGTTCTTTATTTTTGCTTTCACTTGCTGTTTGAATGCATTGTAAATGTGGTGTACCTTTGTACATGATCATTGGTTAATAGAAGTCATTTACTTACCAAAAAGAAAGGAACTTTGGGTTATATTTTGTAGCAGGAAATAATATAAAGTTAATAAGTGAGACATATCTTGAAGTGATTATCAAATATGTTTTTTAATTTATTTTTTAATTTGGTATAAATGTTTGTTAAACATGTTTTCTGTTTTTAGTTTTTAACATAGAAAAAATAAGAATTGTTTATGTTTTTTATTTTTCAAAAACATTAAAACAAAAATGTTACCAAGCGCACCCTAAATATTGTAATCATTATAGTAAATATGGTAGGTATTTAACACCCAAGTATTATTTCAATAAATGGTAGGAATAAAATATCCCATTTTATTTTTTTTTGAGATTTCTCATTATTGTTTTCTCAAAGAGAATTTTTTGACCACCAAGTAGTTGGTTTAGTGGATAAGAACTCAGATTTCCTTGTTCAATGTTTAGGTTTAAGTCTCCGCAACTAAGACAGTTTGATGGGGCTAAAATTACTCTTGAACACCCACAACACGACGTGAGACCTATCTACATATCCTTTTTAAACACTGAAAAAAATGAGATTTTTTTGGGATTAAAAGTTGGGGGTTCGAACCTCTAGGTGACTGATGCAAAAAACCTCTGCAATTCGCACGACTTAAAATTAACTCCAATGTATTTGTTGCCAGTAGCGGACCCCATGCGATGCACGAGATTATATTCATGTTTTTTTAATTTTTTTAATTTTATTACTTGAGAAGTTAAATAAATAATTATATTTAAGTTTTTGGGTGGTAAAAAATAATTTTTTGAATTTTATTTTTAAAATAATGGTTAATTATTGAAGAGTTGATAGGTAGTTATTAATGACACATGTCAACGCCTGATTGGGGGGGTCATAAATTTTGAATTAAAAAATTTTAAATTCTAAGAAAAAAGAAAAGTGGGAGGGAAGGCTTCTCAAGCCACCTCCCACCTGATTTGATTGTTTTATATATATAGATAAATAGATTGGCCCTAGTCTACCCAACTCTCACTCTAGCATTTGCAAGGTTTTACAAGCCACTCACTGATTCACTTGATTCTCTTCGTGCCCTGTTAGGGTTTTTGATCAGAAATCCCATTACAATTACGTAGTGCTTGGAAACGTAGAGAGTAGAGGGTATAATATATATAGGTCAGTTTGATTTCTACCCAGTTTTTTGTTACCCTCTCTATATTTTACTTGTTCAACATTTGTTATTTTGTTATGATGTTCAAAGCTGTTTTCGATTTGTAAACCTCTTACCTTTGCAGAGGCAATCACATCAGCTCAAGGTTTTGTTTGTTTCCCATGCAAAATCGGTTTTTCAAAGTCTCTGTTGGGTAAAGTACTGTAGGTGGTTGGTTTATGGTTTCGCTTCTGGGGGTTGCAACTGCTTGGCAATTCATTTGTACCTCTTAAAAATTCTCTCGTAATTGATCTTGTTATCCAAACGGTAGATTTCAGCCTACTCCAGAAATGTTGGGACAAGATATTGTTGGGTTGTTTTGATCCAAAGGCAGATTTTAAAACCCATGAATTTGAAAGCCCTTTAGTTGAAATTCGTGGATTTTTAGTTCACATTGAAATCCAAACCTATGTTTACAAAGGCGACCTAAGGTTCCTAGGATCCACCACTTCTTATGGTGAAATAATCTCCACCTTTCTCACTGTAAAAGTTGTTCCAAGTTTCATTCTCTTTCTCTGTTTATTTTTTGTTAGCTTAAGTAGAGAAGATAGCTGCATTATTTAACTTCTTTTTCACCTCCATTGTACTAAACTTTTCTTATAACTCGGACAATCAGAAATGTGACCCATTGAATTCAAGTTAGTCTTTTATTATTTTAATGTAGATGATTAGAGTTAAAGAAATCTAATACAATATCCATCTTTTTATGTGGTAAAATTATGTTTTAATTAATTTATTATTTTAAGAGTCTTGCAGATTATGTATTTGGCGGTATGCTGATTGTTCATGAGAGCATCACTTTCAATCATCAACATTTGCTGTGCTGGATTAAAGAGAACATCCAGGCTTTTCTCTTCCCTGAATTTAGCATTGTCTACATCCTCATCTTTTTCAGAGGATGAAGTTCTTATCCGTGGTGATTACGTTGATTCCATTTTCGGGAACAATGATGATCTTTTGCAAAATGTTACCTGCATTTCAGCTGAGTGTATGGAGAAATATAATGATTTACATGAGTTTTCCGAGGATAAGGATTCCGCGATTTATGAATATCATGAAAAAGCAAAGTACAACAATGAGTTGAATAGCGTCACTTTAATACTTGAGAACTGCGGATGGAATTTAGGGTCTCCAAATAGTTATAACAAGTTTTATTTAGACCAGGATAGCATAATTCGGATTCTGAATCATCTACTTGAGGAGAGCTTGGATGCTGCTCTTGCTCTTTATTTTTTTAGGTGGTCAGAGTGTTGCATGGGATCAAAGCATGGGATACAATCTGTTTGTACAATGATACATATTTTGGTTGCTGGGAATATGAATTATAGGGCAGTGGATCTAATTTTATGTCTTGTGAGAAAGAATGATGGAGAGGATTGGTGGCTCAATTTGTTGTTGAGAGTTCTTCACGAAACTCATACTGAAAGAAGGGTATTGGTAACTACATATAGCATGCTTGTTGACTGTTATGTTAAGGAAAATATGGTGAATTCCGCTCTCAAGTTATGTTTTCGAATGAAACATCTAAATATCTTTCCATCAATTGGGGTTTGCAATTCACTTCTCAGGGTGTTATTACAGTCAAAGCAGACACAATTGGCTTGGGATTTTTTGGAAGAATTTCAGAGCCAAGGTTTGGGGTTCAATGCTTCGATTATTAGTTTGTTTATCCACAAGTACTGTACAGAGGGTAATCTTGAATGTGGTTGGAAGTTGTTGATGGAAATGAGAAACTACAAGATTAATCCTGACGTTGTTGCATATACTATGTTGATTGATTCCTTTTGCAAAATGTCTCTTTTAAGAGAAGGTACCTCTATATTGTTCAAAATGACAGCAATGGGTATTTCACTTGATTCAGTGTCTGTTAGTTCAGTTATTGATGGTTTCTGCAAGGCGGGAAAATTTGAGGAAGCACTTGATATTTTGAAAATATTCAGTCTTCCACCCAATATCTATGTCTATAACAGCTTTATTTCAAAGTTATGTACTGATGGTGACATGGGCACAGCTTCTAATGTTTTTCATGAGATGTCAGAATCAGGCTTGCGTCCTGATTGTTTTAGTCTAACCACTATCATTGGAGGATACTGCAAAATTAGGGACGTAAATGCGGCTCTTATGTTTCTGGGTAAGATGTTGAAGTTGGGAATTCAACCATCAGTTACTACATACACAACACTTGTCGATGGTTATTGCAAGTCTGGAGACGTGGACATGGCAGAACATTTGTTTCAGAATATGTTGGCAGAGAGTTTGGTACCTGATATTGTCGCATACAACACACTAATGGATGGCTATGGAAGGAAGGGTTTGTTACATAAGGCTTTTGGGTTGTTGGACATGATGAAATCTGCAGGCGTCTCTCCTGATATTGTGACCTATAACACCATCATTCACAGCCTTATCTTGCGAGGATTTGTAAGCGAGGCAGAAGGAATATTAGAGGAGCTCATTATAAGGGGCTTTTCTCCTGATGTTGTAACATTCACTAACATTGTGGGTGGGTTCTCTAAAAAAGGGAATTTTGAAGAAGCATTTCTTGTGTGGTTTTACATGAGTGAGCACCATATAAAGCCTGACGTTGTGACCTGCAGTGCCCTTTTGAATGGGTATTGTACGGCACGTCGTATGGATGAGGCCAATTCTCTGTTTAACAAGATGCTTGATGTAGGTTTGATTCCAGATCTGGTTTTGTACAACACTCTCATTCATGGATTTTGTAGTGTAGCCAGCGTTGATGATGCATGCCGCCTGGTGGACATGATGATTGAACACGGTATCAATCCAAATGAGGTTACACACAAGGCACTCGTCCTTGGATATGAGAAAAAGTGGGGTCAGAATCCTACAGAAGCGGCAACATTCAAGCTGCAACAAATACTGCATAAATATGGTATCAACATTGATGTTCTTCAGTGTTGAACAATTCAGCAAACCAGAAGCTATAGCGCCACAACTTATCTTGTGCTTTCACTTGCACAATGAGTTATAAGGTATGTATTTTCATCTATCTATAGGACTTCTTTGCTTTAGATGGTTGATATCCATTACATACATCTCTTTGTTGATCTTGAGTATAGGTGTAAAATGGGCCGAGCTGGCACGGTTGCACCATTTTTGGAGTTGGGCCCGACACGGCACGACCCCAACATGGGCATAGCATGACACAGGCACGAGCCCGGATTGTGTTGTGCCCATGGACTGTGCCGTCATGACACAACACAATCTACACCTCTAGTCCCAAGGTACCTTCTGTTTCCTTCTTCTGTCTAATATGTTAACGAATCTTTACATTTGTATTTCTGTTGGGGTTCATGGTTGCTAAATTAGAGATCAAATAGATTTTTCATGTTATGGAAACTCGTGAGTGGTGGATTTAGTTAAGACATAAAAGAGTTTAGTTTTCAAATTTTTATTTCAAGAATTCAGTAAGGCATAAAGTGCAAAAGCTCCAAATCTGTCTTGAAAGAGTTTTCTTCGAGTGAGCAATCTTTCTATCTTTTTGGGTTGCATGCCCAAGGAAATGTTTTTTGTATATTGAGATGGATTGATCTTTCGTGTCTCTTCTTTGTACCAGTCGATGCTACCGCTGTGCCCATCGATCGATCGATTTTAGAGTTACTTGCGATTCCCTTACGGAGTTGGATCTACAGATAGACTTGGTTCTCCAAATCCCTCCTTCCATTTGTTTTCCAAATGTCAAAAAATTGATTCTCAAAGATGTTACATTTCTGGATGACCATGCAACCCAGCAGCTCTTTTCCGGCTGTCCAGCCCTTGCATATTTGAGGTTAGATGGATGCGAGCCATATTGCATCTCCACTTGCAGTTCACTAACAGAGTTGGATTTACTCATTAACTGGGTTCTTCATGTTCCTCCTTCCATTTACATTTCCGGATAACTATGCGACCCAGCAGCTCTTTTCTGGATGCCCTGCCCTTGAATTGTTGTCATTAGACGAATGCTGCTGGATGAATCTCCGAAGCCTGGGAGCAGAATATGATCAAAGTGGTTGCCAGGCCCCCATTTTGGGTACGAGTCCCAAATACTTCACTTACACCGGCAAACTTGAAAATGAAATTTGCTTATGCAGTTGATCATCACTAGTTGAAGCAAGGGTAACAATAATTTTCATCTCGGAGCATAGGGAGAGGGAAGTTTCTTATCATCTTAACAAGCTTCTTAGAGCGTTCTCTAATGTAAAAAGCCTAACACTATCGAGCCAAGCGGTTGGGGTATGTTTGCTGCTTTCATTGAATTTGACCCCCAAAAAATGTGCTTAGATGTGTTGGCGTCCTTTCATAATCTGTAGTGATCGGCTTGTCTGATGCAAAAGGTTTATCTCAACCTCCTTTTGGCTGATTTATTGAGTTCTTTCCTTTTGCAAGGCTCTAACTTGTGCAAAAGAACTATTTGTCCATCTTCTCATGTTCCATAGTTTGACCCGTCTTGAAGTGGAACCTGGGCCAGTGGAATTGAACTGTGGAGGAATGCTGAACATACTCCAGAACTGTCCATCTATTGAATCTTTAATCTGTCATGTAGGTTTGTGGGCGCTGCCAATTTTCCAATGCATTCTTTCTCCTATTTTTTTTTGGGGGGGGGGGCTAAGACACTTGATTGATGATGTAAGAGATCGATCACCTGTTCTGCATATCAGGAGAATGAGGAANCAACCTCCTTTTGGCTGATTTATTGAGTTCTTTCCTTTTGCAAGGCTCTAACTTGTGCAAAAGAACTATTTGTCCATCTTCTCACGTTCCATAGTTTGACCCGTCTTGAAGTGGAACCTGGGCCAGTGGAATTGAACCGTATGAATGCTGAACATACTCCAGAACTGTACATCTATTGAACCTTTAATCTGTCATGTAGGTTTGTGGGCGCTGCCAATTTTCCAATGCATTCTTTCTCCTATTTTTGGGGGGGCTAAGACACTTGATTGATGATGTAAGAGATCGATCACCTGTTCTGCATATCAGGAGAATGAGGAACAGTTTCTAAATCAAGTGGCATCTTGTTTCTTGATCCACCTTAAGAGCAGGAAGTGATGAGGAATTACATGATTTTGCTTAAGAATACACCAGTTTTACAAAGCATGGTCATGCAATGTGCAGAGGAATCCAAGAATAGTCTAGGAAAATAGGTCTCAGTTACAAAAGAGGATGGGAGATCATTAGCGGGAAAATTCCAAACTCTCCTGGTATATTATAATAATTTACAGTTTCATCCTGAAATTGAAGTGATGGACTAGGTCTAGGTGTCCAATTTAACAAATTTCCACAATACTCTTGATTTTTCCCACTATACTCATACATAATTTTCTATGTAATTTATCAATTGAAATTAACCACCATAGCTCATGTCCACCTAAATTTATTTATTCTAATTTTTTCTCTTTCTTTCTCCTTGTTCCTATTTTCTCACTATGCACATTGCCCCTAATGAAATAAATAAGTCAAAGGTTGTGAGTGAAGGAGTTGAACCTATTAAAATCTTGAAATCCCATAATTTTTTTTTNTCCTGAAATTGAAGTGATGGACTAGGTCTAGGTGTCCAATTTAACAAATTTCCACAATACTCTTGATTTTTCCCACTTTACTCATACATAATTTTCTTTGTAATTTATCAATTGAAATTAACCACCATAGCTCGTGTCCACCTAAATTTATTTATTCTAATTTTTTCTCTTTTTTTCTCCTTGTTCCTATTTTCTCACTATGCACATTGCCCCTAATGAAATAAATAAGTCAGAGGTTGTGAGTGAAGGAGTTGAACCTATTAAAATCTTGAAATCCCATAATTTTTTTTTGAATGTTTTGATCATGTCACTAGCTTTTTGTTGATTTTATGCAAATAGATGTTCAATTTGTTTTGGTTTGGGTCTAGAGAGTTTTTAAGAACAAAGAGAATTTAGTTCCAAAGGTCGTCTTTGGCTCGTCTCCTTCGGCGATATGCACTTGATAGTTGCCCCGCCGTAAATCCAACTTCGAGAAGTGAACCAATTAAGGTAGTTTAAGCTTTTTTGTTGGTGTTGGTCGTATAAATTAGCCCAAATTAAGGAGTTATGTGGTTAATTTAAAAGTTAAAATTATAATAGAGGGTCAAAATGAGATTTACCTTACCAAAAAAATAAAGAGTAAATTTCATAAATATCACTTAAACTATAACTTTTATTTTAAANTAATTTAAAAGTTAAAATTATAATAGAGGGTCAAAATGAGATTTACCTTACCAAAAAAATAGAGTAAATTTCATAAATATCACTTAAACTATAACTTTTATTTTAAATTGCACATTGAACTTTTAATTATTACAATCTATCCTCTAAACTGTGTAATATACTTGAATTTATCCATTCTATTAATCTTATTAGAATTTATCTCATTTAATGATTAATTTTAACAGAATATACTTCATTTAGAGAAATATTACGTTGTCTAAATAAAAATTCAATTCAAATCTTGTATTCTAAATACACGTACAGAATACATTGAATGAAAATTTTGATTTTTTGAGACCTACAAAATAATATGTGTAGTGTACATGCATTTAGAATGAAAGATTTGAATTTTTGTTTGGTCAATATAACAGTATTTTTTTCATTTATTAATTAANATTGGCTACATTGTAATTTCTTTTTATCTTTTCCCCTACTGATTTCATCGTACCATGGGGCTTCACTATTTAGGATTCATTGGTTTTGACATTTTTTGTTCCTTTGGCAGTATGCTCTTTTTTGATATCTTGAGTAATTATAACTATTATTGAAATAAAATTCTTGTGTTTAGTATTAACCCATTAAAGTGTTCATATTTTAGCTTTCGTATTTATTTAATGCAATAATCGGCAATTGGCTTTTCAAATGAATTTTCGATGTTCATCAAAATGCCTCCATTTGAGACTTTTTACAAACAACTCATGAGCACAAAAATATATCAGAGGAACTAAAGTTGGAGATCCAAAAACACCATTTGAGAAATAGCAAGGCAAGACATTTAATGAATTAGTAGAAGAGGAAATAGAATTGATGATTTAGGTTTATTGGCAAAAGAAAATTTGTTCACTTTGGCATCAAATAATTCAACCATACATCGTTATGCCTTCTTCTTATTTGGTAATCCGGATTGTATATATTTTGTATACACAAGGATGATATATAGAAATGAAGAGGAGAAGAACTTGCTGAATGCAAACAAATATGAATTACGGTGCAATAGATATGCAAATGGGATGAGTCAAATATTTTTGAGAACTTGGTGCCAAAACTCAAGTCATTGCTTTGTTGTCAACGTCTGTTTGTGTTGCCGTTAAGATAATGTTAATTATGGTTAAGGACTTCAGTTAGTTGGAAATGATCTTATCTATTGAAGTATTTTTTTTTTTGAGGTGTCGCTTATCAGATTGATCATTAAGGGAAATTGGAGGGAAAGGGGGTAATGAAGGGGATCTGAATTCAAAAAAAAGTGGGTGTTTAAATTTATTTTGCATCTCATCATTTTAAATGACATTTTTTAAAGTATAATTTAAAATGACGTTTTTAAAAAATAAATGAGTTTGAGAAATAAATTTGACAGTCACTAGATTTAGGAATTAACATTTTGAGGGGAGTGGATTTGATAAAAAAACTCACTACCTTTCTAACTACAAATTATTAAAAAAAAAAAAATTGTGGTTTAAGAACTATTTATACCAAATCAATTATTAAAAATAAATAAAAGTCATTAAAAGCAATTATTCCAAATTTGTATTAAACATATTTGTAATTAGTAAAATATTAAATCACAATGCTCAAATCAAAGCATACAGACCCAAAGGAAGAAAGAATATTATTTGAACCTAATTTCAGGACTTAATAAATTACCGCCATTGAATTAAAAACTTATTTCACTTAACTATTAATCATAATTATAAAAATCCCTCTCATAACTCTTGCATAAATTAAATAGATAGAAACACATTCTATTAATAAAAATAAATAATACTATTAAGTATCTAAGGTGATGTTTGATAAAATTGAAAGTTGAACATTGAAAACTAAATGCTAAATTTTTTAATTTGCAAACTGTTTGTTATCAACTAAAATTTAAGTATTAAATTGAATTAAATTGTTTGACAAATATAAGAAGCTGAAATTCAAAAATTATTATTATTCTAATTTTGTCAATCTTTTTAACCAACTCATTGTAACTACTTTTTCCTACCACCGCCATCACAATGGTGGTGATAACGACAACACAATGGTGGTGACAGTGGTAATGGTGGTGGTGACGACAATGGTGGTAGGACTTAATTTATCCATCTCAAGTAACAAAAGTTGAAGGAAGAATTATATCTAGACCTCCTGAGGTTTGTCACATAATCACTTAAACCCTTTGATATTTAAAATATTACACATAGATTTCTTGAAATTTGTACACACATAATACTTAAACTCCTATCGTCAAATATCCTTTAGCAAATTATACCAAGACCTTCTAAAGTTTATAGGCGTATAACACTTAGACAAAAAATATTTTAATTAAAGATAGAATATCAAATATTATAAATTTTGTAATCAAAATTTATGTTATATTGTGACATTTATTAAAATAAAATAAAAAATAAAAATCTAATTTTTTCTTAAAAAGTCATAATTAATATATAGTTATATTATCTATTAGAATTTAAATTGGTCGTTTAAATAACCAAATTACTCCAATTAAAGCTATAATATATTGTGTCTATTACAGTTTGACTAATTATTTAATTTTATTCTCATAGACAGTATAATTGTATATTACTTATGATTTTTTTTTTTTAAAAAATTAAATTTTTATTTTTGATTATATTTTAATAAATAACATAATAAAATATGAATTTTAGTTGTAAGATTCATGTCCTATTATGAGTGACTTAGACTCATCACTTGTTTGATTTTTTAGTTTTATTTCAATAGATAATATAATTGTATAATAATTACGATTTTTAAGAAAAAATAGCTTATTGTTGTTTAAGAAAAAATTTCAAAAGATAAGGAATTAAGTGTCAATTTTTAAAAGGCCTATATGTAATTCTCTCGAAATTGAATCAAACGGTTAATTAGGAAAACTTGAAGGTGAAGTATAATTTGGTTTCTAAATCTCATAAATGGCGGATAATTAAAGGGTTAATCTCATTTTATACCTTGAAAGATCATTCGAATTTTAATTTGTNAGGCCGTAATCGGCAGTCCTAGGGTTTTTTTATGTCGATTCCGTATTCTTTGGCCCAATCTTTTTGGCCGCAGTCGTTTGGAAAAGATTCAATCGCTTCGTACGATTTCTTGAGTTATGTGAATAAAGCCAGTGAGTTGTCCTCGAATTTTGCCATGGCCATTGCGGAGTATACGGGAGAGATTGTAATGTCGGCGATTAACAATGTCAGTGGAGATTTGGAGGTTTCAAGAGTTTTCTTGAATGCTCTGTCGCAGAATTTTCCTCCAATTTCTCCTTCCGATGCAGACAAATTAGTGTCCACTCTTTTAGATCGATTTGAAATTTCGATTCCTAGTTCACCGTGTAGCTAATTTCGATAACACCTGAAGCGTCACCGTCTCAGAGTTCGACATTCGGTGCAATCCATTATCATTTAAATGAGAGTAGCAGTCCAGGAAACGAGGTCAGCAATGCCTCTGGTTCTTCAAGCGGTGAGGCTTCAAGGGTTACAGATGAGGGGACCAGTGCATTGTCGTCTAAAGGATATANATTTCGATAACACCTGAAGCGTCACCGTCTCAGAGTTCGACATTCGGTGCAATCCATTATCAATTAAATGAGAGTAGCAGTCCAGGAAACGAGGTTAGCAATGCCTCTGGTTCTTCAAGCGGTGAGGCTTCAAGGGTTACAGATGAGGGGACCAGTGCATTGTCGTCTAAAGGATATATTTGGTGATGAATGGGGGCAGCCTTGCGTGGAAGAGCAATTTGGATATATTTGGTGCTGGTGTTGGCTTCAATGATGAAGGAGGAGGCGGTTCCGTGACGTACAAGTGAGTGGTGGCCTCTTTTGAGGAAGAGCCTGTGGAGAGCCTTCAACAACAGGAGATTGCTTTCAAGCTGATTGGGCACATATTGGATAATGTCCAGATTGATCTTAAGCTTTTGTAACAAGTGAAGGCCATCACAGAGGTGCAACTCCAATCAATGTTGGCTTTCCTAAAGATAAAATTCATAGGTATCCACNTAACAAGTGAAGGCCATCACAGAGGTGCAACTCCAATCAATGTTGGCTTTCCTAAAGGTAAAATTCATAGGTATCCACTGGTTTCGAATTTTATTGATATCTTGATGAAAAAACTATATAGATGAATGAAAAAGCTGGTTAAAATGTTTGGTTTTGTTGGCAGATGAGGAAGCGTGACTGGACGGAACAGGGGGATACATAAAAATATGGTTTGGTCTTTCATAACCAATAGATCATCATTTAAGGTATATGACTTCTCTGTAGCCAATTACTTCCTTACAATTTTTTGTTCCTTAAAATTTTTNAGATGAATGAAAAAGCTGGTTAAAATGTTTGGTTTTGTTGGCAGATGAGGAAGCGTGACTGGACGGAACAGGGGGATACATAAAAATATGGTTTGGTCTTTCATAACCAATAGATCATCATTGACTTCTCTGTAGCCAATTACTTCCTTACAATTTTTTGTTTCTTAAAATTTTCNACATAAAAATATGGTTTGGTCTTTCATAACCAATAGATCATCATTTAAGGTATATGACTTCTCTGTAGCCAATTACTTCCTTACAATTTTTTGTTCCTTAAAATTTTTATACCATTTAACTGTTGTGTCACGAGCTTAGATATTTTCTATTGATTGTAGTACATTAAGACGGTGGAGGAGGGACTAACATGTTGAACTTTGGGAGGCTTTCAAGGTAGTAATCTATCAGTTATGAAGTTAACTTCACTTTGCTTCTTTTGGAGTACTTTGTGTGCTTAAATGTTGTATATGTTGTGTAAGTATGTGGTGTATACAATCTAGTATGTATATATATATATATGCTTGTCGAATAATTGAGTGGACATGTCATTCGTTTTTTTTTCTTATTGCTCTTTGTTGTTTTGAATGTTTTTTTTATTTTCTCTGTACATAACTAATTTAATTTGTCTTCCTTTCAGTTGATTGTAGAATGGATGCTAGCTTATGAAAGAATAAGAAGGGTTGGAGTGGGTAGAGATGCGTCTGCAAAGCGAATTTGGGAGTGAAAAGATAAGTATATTAGTTTCTCCTATTTTAATTGGCTTTTTTTTTTTTTGCAAATTGTGTTTTACAGATGATTATTTCTTTTTTCTTTTTGCTTTTCTTACTTGTTATGATGATTCTTGTGTTACTTCCAACTCCCAACACTCAAGTTAACCCACTATTTTCTTTTTTATTTTTCGTTGTTTTTGTTTTATTCACAACCAATAAGTGCATAGCATTTTTTTACTTATATGTGTTTGTGTTTGATAGGGTTAGGGGTTTAGCATTTAGGTGTTTAGGAGTTAGGGTTAGGGTTAGGGTTAGGGTTAGGGGTTTAGGGATTATGGGTTTAGGATTTTAGGGATGTTTGTCTAAATAATATGTGTTTTGTTTGTTTTTCTATTAGAGAAATTATGTTTTATTTCTTTTTTTATTATCTTTCTATTAAAATTGTTAAATGTTGAAAACAAAATTCAATTACTTGGAGATGGAGTAAAAGGTTAAATCTAATGTTTGCTTTAATTTCAGTTGTTTGTGGAATGGATGCTTGCTTATGATGGAATAAAAAGAGTTTTTTTTTTTTGAAAAGAAAAGAATAAGAAGAGTTGAACGAGATAAGTTTGCAAAGCGAGTTTAGGAGTGAAAAGTTAAGTATATTTATTTGTCCTAGTTCCATTGACTTTGTTTTACATGTAAAATGTGTTTTGTACATGACTATTTATACTTTTTTTTGTGTTTCTTACTTGTTATGATCATTGTTTCTATTATTTTCAACCCCCAACACCCTCACTATCCCATAGTTTATTTTATGTTTTTCGTTGTTGTTTTCGTGTTTTACACAAACTATAATTGCATAATATTTATTTGATTATAAGTGTTTTGTTTGCTTTTCTATTAGATAAATTATGTTTTATTTCTTTTTTTATTATCTTTCTATTAATTAAAATTGTTAAATGTTGGAAACAAAATTCAATTNAAAAGCCCTGAGCCCGTCAGCCCCATTTTCCCAAAGCCCTAAACCCTATTTGAATTCTATATTCTATTAGTATCTTCTACATGCTACAAACTCCTAATTTTCCTCCATGCTTTAACATTTTGCTCCCTCTCCAAGTAATTGAATTTTATTTTCAACATTTATCAATTTTAATAGAAAGATAATAAAAAATTAAATAAAACATAATTTATCTAAGAAAAACAAGCAAAACACATATAATCATAGAAATGCTATGTAATTATAGGTTGTATATAACATAAAAACAATAACGGAAAATATAAATGAAACTGTGAGATAATGAGACTGTTGGTTGTTGAAAATAATAGAAAAAATGATCATAATAAATAAGAAAAACAAAAAAAAGTAGAAATAGTCATGTGTAACACACATTGTACATGTAAAATAATATCAAAGGAACTAGGATAAATAGATATACTCATATTTTCACTCTTAAACTCTTTTTGAATGATGAGGAGGTTGAGGAAAAGAAAAATAAATCCAAATCACTAACCCCAAACCCTTAACACTTAACCCTAATCCCTAAGCCGCTAAATCTTAACCCAAAACCTCAAAAGCTCTAAGCTCGTAAGCACCAAGCCCTAAACCCTATTTTAATCCTATATTCTATTAGTATCTTCTACATGCTAATAGAAGTTACAGCGTTATGGTTTAGGGGTTAGAAATTTGAGTTTATTGTTCTTTTACTTCATTTGCTCCACCTCCTCATCATTGANGTTATCAAATTATACTTTAGATAAGAATAACTGATATGGATTCTTGTCAATGATAATACAAGTTCTAGTGACACAATTTTGGAGCTTTGAAAAGAGAGAACATGTGTGCATATCTTCGTAGGACATACGGGTTTGTTTTCTTGCTTGTCTACGTGACTATTTCATTTACATATATTTTATTGCATGCGTTAGTTTTATTTAAAATAATTATGATTTATAATATTCCTTAGTAATTGTCTGTGGGAAAGGGGAGGAGGAGATGGAAATATGGTTTGGTCTTTCCTATAATTGGTCGACTTGTCATCATTTCAGGTATGTGACTCCTCTATTGCCAGTTACTTCCTTACAGTTTTTTGTTCCTTAAAATTTTCATGCCGTTTAATTGTTGTGTCACGAGGTTAGTTATCGCCTTTTATTCTAGTACATTAAGACAATGAAGACACCAACTTGTTGAACTTTGGGAGGCTTACAACGTAGCAATCTAAGCCGTGATGAAGTTACCTTTAGGCGAGGTTTTTACAAGTGAACAATATTTTGCTTGATTGTGTTNTTTTTTATTATCTTTTTATTAAAATTGTTAAATGCTGGAAACAAAATTTAATTACTTGGAGAGGGAGTAAAAGGTTAAAGCATAAAAAAACGTAACCCCTAACCCCCCACGNTTTTTTATTATCTTTTTATTAAAATTGTTAAATGCTGGAAACAAAATTTAATTACTTAGAGAGGGAGTAAAAGGTTAAAGCATGAAAAAACGTAACCCCTAACCCCCCACGCCTAACCCCTAAACCTTAACCCAAAATTCCAAAACCCGTAAGCCTCAAGCCCTAAATCCTATTTTAATTCTATATTTTATTAATATCTTCTACATGCTACAAACTCCTAATGTTCTTCCATGCTTTAACAAAGTAATTGAATTTTGTTTTCAACATTTAACAATTTTAATAGAAATATAATAAAAAAAGAAATAAACCATAATTTCTCAAATAGAAAAAGAAACAAAACACATATAATCAAACAAATGTCATGCAAGTATAGGTTGTGTAAAACACGTAAACAATAACGAAAAATAAAAAGGAAGCTGAGGAATAATGAGAATATTGAGGGTTGAAAATAATAGAAAGAATGATCATAACAAGTAAGAAACACAAAAAAATGTAGAAATAGTCATGTGTAAAACACATTTTACATCTAAAAGAAAGTCAATGAAATTAGGACAAATAAATATACTTATCCTTTCACTCTTAAACTCGCTTTATAAATTTATCTCGTTCAACTCTTCTTATTCCTTCATAAACAAGCACCCATTCCACCGACAACTAAAATCAAAACGCACATTAGATTAGTTGCACAAATAAAAATGAAAATCTAAAGGATAACAAATAGCAATAATGGAAAAAAAATAGGACAAGAATGATGAGGAGGAGGAGCTAAAGAAGTAAAAGAACAATAAACCCAGATCCGTTACCCTTAGCCCTTAACCCCGAAGCCCCTACCCCTACCCCTACCCCTAACTCGTAAACCTTAACCCAAAACCCCAAAAGCCCGTAAGCCCCAAGCCCTAAGCCTTAAACCCTATTTGAATTTTATATTCTATTAGTATCTTGTACATGCTACAAACTTCTAATGTTCTATCATGGTTTAACCTTTTGCTCCCTCTCAAAGTAATTGAATTTTATTTCCAACATTTAATAATTTTAATAGAAAGATAATAAAACAAGAAATAAAACAAAATTTCTCTAATAATACAGCAAACAAAACACATTTAATCAAAGAAATACTATACAATTATAGGTTGTGTAAAATATNATTGAGGGTTGAAAATAATAGAAAGAATGATCATAACAAGTAAGAAACACAAAAAAATGTAGAAATAGTCATGTGTAAAACACATTTTACATCTAAAAGAAAGTCAATGAAATTAGGACAAATAAATATACTTATCCTTTCACTCTTAAACTCGCTTTATAAATTTATCTCGTTCAACTCTTCTTATTCCTTCATAAACAAGCACCCATTCCACCGACAACTAAAATCAAAACGCACATTAGATTAGTTGCACAAATAAAAATGAAAATCTAAAGGATAACAAATAGCAATAATGGAAAAAAAATAGGACAAGAATGATGAGGAGGAGGAGCTAAAGAAGTAAAAGAACAATAAACCCAGATCCGTTACCCTTAGCCCTTAACCCCGAAGCCCCTACCCCTACCCCTAACTCGTAAACCTTAACCCAAAACCCCAAAACCCCAAAAGCCCGTAAGCCCCAAGCCCTAAGCCTTAAACCCTATTTGAATTTTATATTCTATTAGTATCTTGTACATGCTACAAACTTCTAATGTTCTATCATGGTTTAACCTTTTGCTCCCTCTCAAAGTAATTGAATTTTATTTCCAACATTTAATAATTTTAATAGAAAGATAATAAAACAAGAAATAAAACAAAATTTCTCTAATAATACAGCAAATAAAACACATTTAATCAAAGAAATACTATACAATTATAGGTTGTGTAAAATACGAAAATAACAACTAAAAATGAAAAGGAAATTGTGGGATAATGAGAGTGTTGGGGGTTGAAAATAAAAGAAACAATGATCATAACAAGTAAGAAACACAAAAAGAAGTAGAAATAGTTATGTGTAAAACACATTTTACATGTAAAACAAAGTCAGTAGAACTAGGACAAATAGATATACTTACATTTTCACTTTTAAACTCGATTTACAAACTTATCTCGTTCAACTCTTCTTGTTCCTTCATAAGCAAGCATCCATTCCACAAACAATTAAAATTAAAACACACATTAGATTAGTTACCCACATAAAAATGAAAATTTAAAGAATAACAAACAACAATAAGTAAAAAAAAATAGAATAAGAATGATGAGGAAATGGAACAAAAGAAGCAAAACAACAATAAACTCAAATCCCTAACCCATAAACCTCTAACCCTTAACTCTTAACTCTTAACCCCATAACCCCCTAACCTAACCCC
>CAUOFW020006891.1:163532-202439 GCA_963454935.2 Ilex paraguariensis | reverse complement strand
CCAAAAGCCCTGAGCCCGTCAGCCCCATTTTCCCAAAGCCCTAAACCCTATTTGAATTCTATATTCTATTAGTATCTTCTACATGCTACAAACTCCTAATTTTCCTCCATGCTTTAACATTTTGCTCCCTCTCCAAGTAATTGAATTTTATTTTCAACATTTATCAATTTTAATAGAAAGATAATAAAAAATTAAATAAAACATAATTTATCTAAGAAAAACAAGCAAAACACATATAATCATAGAAATGCTATGTAATTATAGGTTGTATATAACATAAAAACAATAACGGAAAATATAAATGAAACTGTGAGATAATGAGACTGTTGGTTGTTGAAAATAATAGAAAAAATGATCATAATAAATAAGAAAAACAAAAAAAAGTAGAAATAGTCATGTGTAACACACATTGTACATGTAAAATAATATCAAAGGAACTAGGATAAATAGATATACTCATATTTTCACTCTTAAACTCTTTTTGAATGATGAGGAGGTTGAGGAAAAGAAAAATAAATCCAAATCACTAACCCCAAACCCTTAACACTTAACCCTAATCCCTAAGCCGCTAAATCTTAACCCAAAACCTCAAAAGCTCTAAGCTCGTAAGCACCAAGCCCTAAACCCTATTTTAATCCTATATTCTATTAGTATCTTCTACATGCTAATAGAAGTTACAGCGTTAAGGTTTAGGGGTTAGAAATTTGAGTTTATTGTTCTTTTACTTCATTTGCTCCACCTCCTCATCATTGTTTTGCAAAGTGAGTTTAGGAGTGAAAAGATAACTGTATCAATTTGTCTCGATATGTGTTTTACGGACGACTATTTCTATTTCTTTTTGTGTTTCTTACTTGTTACGATCATTCTTGTATTATTTCTAACCCCCAACACTCATTAACCCACAGTTTCTTTTTATTTTTTGTTTTTTTTTTCTTCTTTTGCACAACCAATAATTGCCTAGTATTTGTGTGCTTATATGTGTTTTGTTTACTCTTCTATTAGATAAATTATGTTTTAATTTCTTTTTCTATTATCCATCTATTAAGGTTCTTAAATTTTGGAAACAAAATTCAATTAATTGGAAGAGTAAAAGGTTAAGGAATGAAGGAAAATTAGGAGTTTATAGAATGTAGAAGATATTTATAGAATTTAGAATTCAAATAGGGTTCAGGACTTTTGGGTTTTGGGTTAAGGGTTAGGATTTAGGGGTGACGATTGAGTGTTCATTCCATATTGTTAGAAAAGTGATTTGGGTTTGCTGGGAGTGTCCTTCGACTGGTATGCTTAAAATGAATACTGATGGGACCTCAAAAGGTAATCCAGGTGCAGCTGGTGGGGGTGTTGCGGTGAGGAATGAAAGGGGGAGAATTGTCTTAGCTGCTTCTTTTTTCTATGGGAATTGTACTAATATGGCTGCTGAATTTAGAGCTCTGCTGGATTGTTTGAAGTTGGTGGAGCAGTATGGCTTTGCGGTATATAGGGTGTTGGTTGTGAGTCAGACTCCTTGATACTTGTTAATTCTGTGAAAGATTACTGTGAGTGTGCATGGCCATATGTGTCCTATTCAGGCAAACTTGTTACGAATGAACCTTATTTTGCTAAAAAAAAAAACTATTTTCTTACTTCTCTTTTTTGTGTTGGACCTCGAAGTTCTCAAGTATCTTCTTCAATGATCAACCTAAATCATTTGCTTAAGATTTTTTTACAGTTATCAAATTATACTTTAGATAAGAATAACTGATATGGATTCTTGTCAATGATAATACAAGTTCTAGTGACACAATTTTGGAGCTTTGAAAAGAGAGAACATGTGTGCATATCTTCGTAGGACATACGGGTTTGTTTTCTTGCTTGTCTACGTGACTATTTCATTTACATATATTTTATTGCATGCGTTAGTTTTATTTAAAATAATTATGATTTATAATATTCCTTAGTAATTGTCTGTGGGAAAGGGGAGGAGGAGATGGAAATATGGTTTGGTCTTTCCTATAATTGGTCGACTTGTCATCATTTCAGGTATGTGACTCCTCTATTGCCAGTTACTTCCTTACAGTTTTTTGTTCCTTAAAATTTTCATGCCGTTTAATTGTTGTGTCACGAGGTTAGTTATCGCCTTTTATTCTAGTACATTAAGACAATGAAGACACCAACTTGTTGAACTTTGGGAGGCTTACAACGCAGCAATCTAAGCCGTGATGAAGTTACCTTTAGGCGAGGTTTTTACAAGTGAACAATATTTTGCTTGATTGTGTCAAGTTTTTTTCTCTTTTTTTTTTTCCTCTTTGAAGTTCTTTTGTATCTTCCCTATGATCTCAACGATCAACTTATGTCATTTGCCTAAGATTTCTCACAATTATCAAACTATGCTTTGGATAGGAATGACTGATGTGAATTGTTGTCAATGGTAATGCAAGTTCTAATGACACAACTTTAGAGTTTTGGAAAGGGAGGACATGTGTGCATACCTTCGGAGGACATATAGGTTTGTTTTCTTTCATGTCTACATGACCATTTCTTTAGCATATATTTAAGTGCATATGATAGTTTCTATTTAAAATGTTTATGATTTATATTTTTTCTTAGTAATTTTTACTTGTGTGTGTGGTTTTGGGGGGGATCGGGGGGCGGGGGTTTGATAAAAATATGGTTTCATCTTTCCTATTATCTTTTTTTTAAAAAGAAACAAATTTTATTGAATGAATCAAAAAAATTACAAGAATCAAAGAATGGAAAAACTCCATTTACATCTCATAAAAGCAGCTTTAATCTTTCAAAACACCCAACTGGTGTTGACATTGTTCCTCAGAAACCTCCAACCAGCTCAGAAACAGGGCATAGGCTCACCACCACCTCCTCCCATAATCTCCTTGTCCAAAAACAGTTAGCCACCATCATCAAAAACCAATATAGTCTTGGTTCTCAACACAGGCAAACACCGCTGATCCTGCATTAGCTTCAAACCCTCAGCTGCAGGCATCTGACTAGTCGAAAAATCAGAGGAGAGACTGTCCTGAACTGCCTTATTTGCCAAAGCATCAGCTACAAAATTCACCTCTCTATACACGTGCTTCAGCTGAAACTGCATCCTCCCCAACAACTCTTTAATCTGAGTCACAATACCCAAAAAAGGCCAAGCACAGACCATCCTCTCTTCAATTGTTCTTACCAGAACTAAAGAATCAGACTCAATCAAGATGATATAGACAGTCAACCCATATCTGTCAATTAAAGACAGGCCATCCAACATAGCCCTGAATTCAGCACCCATGTTCGAGCGAAATCCATAATAAAACGAGGCAGGACCTCCCCCCCAAATTCATTTCTAAGTACTGCACACTGACTTCTTAAAAATCCTGCAAAGCCTTTCCATTCTCACCAATGGCAACTCACCCATAATATGCTGAAAAACCAGCCATAGAAGCCAATCTCCCCTAGATGGATTTAGCATACTCACTCAACAAATAAATGCACAGCATCTTCTCCCTCCTTATAACACATAGTACATCTACTCACCATAGGTACTCCACACATCTTGATTCGAGAATCCAAAGGGAGAGCCTTTACTAACAACTTCCACCCAACCAATTGAGCACCAGGTGCTGTGTGCATGTTCCATATAGCTTCAGCAACATCATTCCTCTCACCCTGACTTCTAACCAAATGCCACGCCAACTTTACAGCGACAATACCAGACCTGGACCTCTTCCATATCAACTTATCAGCTGAATCAGAAAAACCAATTCCAGAGCTCAGAATTTCATCTTTCAGCTGCTCACTCAATCCTAAAACAACCTGCTCCGGCTGCCAATGAGAATCAATCACTAAATCACAAACTTTTGGAAAACAATGAAGCACACTCTCAACCCTGTACAGCAAAGGCACATCACCCAACCAACAATCACACTAGAAATCAGCTTTATCACCCTTACCAATCACCACCCTTGATTGCATAAGCACCTTCTCAAAATAAGGTCTCAAGGCCTCAAAGCATTTGGAATGCCCCTTACCCATACATCTCAACAAATGCCTACCCTGTAAAAACTTAGCAGAGAAGACTTTAGCCCACAAGGATGATCCCTGTAACAAGTTCCACACTTGTTTCATCCTAAAAGCCATCTGCAAGTCTTCAAATTTCCTCACCCCAAGACCCCCTTCTGATTTTGGTAAAGTTACTCTTTCCCATGCCACCCAATGCCTTTTCCCAACCCCCATCTTGTTAGACCAGATAAAACCAGCCATCATAGCATTTAACGTCTGTATAATGGCCTTAGGCAAATTTAAGCAGGCTAAGAGATGCACTGGAACAGTACTCAACACAAACTGAATCATCAAGACCCTTCGCATGTTAGATAACATTCTGGCATACCACCCTTCCAATCTACTCCTAAACTTTCCCAAGATCTCTTCAAAATACCTGATCCTAGTACCCCCTCCAATAATAGGACAACCAGGATAGGTAAATGGACAGGTTTTTATGGGAATCCCTGCTGCAGAAAACAACTCATGTCTTCTACTAGCAGAAATATACTTGAACATGGAGCTTTTCTGGACACTCACCTTCTTTCCAGAACAAAACTCATAAATTCCCAAAAAAACTCATCAAATTCTGCAAAGACCTCTTATAACCCTTGGAAATATTAGGGTGTCATCTGCAAAAAGCAAATGACTTTCGAATGGAGCAAGGATTTGTATCTTATGCACACTTTTATTATGGGATTCATGAAGGAATGATTTTGAGGAAGAGGTTTGCTTTATGTGTTTCTTCGTAGACTCGCTTTCTGGTATTCTTAATTTCTTTTGGGTATCTTCTTTTCTAGAATCATGTCCAATAGGCTGACACTTGGGGCAACAGTCAAGGAGCTATGTTTAAGAGTGTCGTAAAGGCAATCCGTGTGATAATAGAATTCGGATGGAGCAAGGACCAGTCTCTTGCACACACTTTTTTCATGGGATTCTTGAAGAAATGATTTTGAGAAAGCAGGTTGGTTTATGTGTTTTTTCATAGACTCACTTTCTGGTATTTTTAATTTTATTTGCGTATCTTCTTTTCCAAAATCATTGTGTCAAATCATGTACTACAATTTTTAAGGTGGCTTCAATTGAGGAGGTCTATAGGCTTGTTACTATGAAATGAACTAGTTGATGCACGGTTGTGGGCAATTGATACCAAGTGAGGACTTTTGGCATTTGAATTGAGGTATTTTGGGAATTAGTCCACCTTGCATATGGGGAGCCAGAAATGCAGCCTAAAAGGTCTTGTTGAACCGATCATGCCTCATTAGGCTATTTGGATTGTTCATTGATTGTGTTGAGGTTAGTATTGAGTCTTTACCAAACACACTTTCTCTCATCCATTTTTATTTGTGTTCTATAATTTGATATGAACAATGCTTCATTCTTTGTGTAGGTTAGTGGTTTACAATGTTATGCACTAATAAACTGGTGTGTTCTCTAATATCCATCTGATTTGAGATTGGGCATAGTTTTCGCAGTTTGTTTCTCCCTCATTATGAGTTGAGGCCGTGAACAATGGTGTAGCCTTTTGTTGTTACAGATGCATTCAGTGATAAAATTTAACCTCTAGTTTTTTCCTAGGATATGCACACCTATACATGTACAGATAGTGTAATATCTGTATAAACTGTTGCATCTTTCCTATATTTTTATTTATTATAATGCACGATAATCTTTATGTGTGTATTTCTCTTTCTAGAACAGTTATTGAAGCTTGTTTATTCTCCATTTGACGGAAATAGAGAATGTGTGAAGAGCTCTTCAGTTCCTTGCTTGCTGGGATTTCCCTAGTTGGTGTCATTTGTGGACTGCTACTGCGTGTTCTGTTCATTCACTTTCATCCCCTTATGCAAAGTACATGTGGTCAGGTTCATTATTTGTCTACTCTGTGCTACCTTCGGCATTGGTGACACATTTTTTGTTTTGGACTTGGATTTGTGACACATTAAATAAAATGCTTTGGCAATTATGATTTTTTTCCTAATAGGAGCAGTCAAGGAGTTATGTTTGAGAGTGTCGTGAAGGCAAGCCGTGAAATAATAGAATTTGGATGCAGCAAGGACCGGTCTCTTGTGAACATTTTTATCATGGGATTCGTGAAGAAATGATTTTAAGAGGTTTGCTTTATGTGTTTCTTAATAGACTCACTTTATGATCTATATAATAAAGTAGCTAGATAGTTTGTCTTCAGCTTTTCGCAGTTTAGATCATTTGAGAATTATTGATCTAACGATCCTAATTAGACTTTCATTCCTTTTACAACTCTAAGTCCCCCATCTCTCATATAACTCTTTCTCTCACTCTATCTCATATGCCCAACTTTCATACATATATAACTCTTTCTCTCTCTCTCAGACATTTTAAACACACTCTCTCATCTCTCATTCTCTCTCTCTCTATATATATCATACTCTATCTTTTAATNAAAAAATAAAAAAAAATCAGAGCCAAGCTAATAACCAATAAAAAAATAATAAGTGATATCAATTGTACAAAAAAAACTAAAAAATTCAAAGTCAAGCTACTTACCAATATTAAAAATAATTGAAAATATATATATATATTCAAAACCAACTATAACATTTTTTTTCCCTTATTTGTATTACTTTCTCCTTGCTAATGTTCATATTTTTTTGAATACTTGAATAGTGCAAAATAGAAACCGAAACGACAAAAAGTCAATTAAATCAAATTTTTTTTAAGTGGTGAAATTTTGATTTTGTTGATTTAGTTTAATTGTAGCGTGAGAATATTTCTATAGAATCCAAGAAGTCACAGCAACAGAGAATTCAAATCAATTTTCTTCGCAACTACAAACAGATCCACTAGTATCAATTCAAATCGATTGAGTTTTTTTCTATTTTTTGGAAATTTGATTTGTAGTTCAATGTGGTTAATTTATTTGATTGGATTCAATGATTTAATTATGTGTTTTTAATGATATTCCTTATTAAAAGTAGACAACCTATTCATTAGATTTAGCCAGAAGTTTAAAAATGAACACTCATTTGGTGGAAAGAAGAGTCGTCATGAAAAAGTTTATGGCATGATAATTTTGTAATGGTGTTAATTTAAATTCATGGGGATTCTCAGATTGTATTAATGTGATATGATTCTTCTTCTTTTCAACCCTTGGACTTCTTTTATTTAAAATATTCTTGGATGCCCTATTTGCTATGGCAAATTTTTTTGTATTAAGAGTGCCTTCAGACACGGGTAATGACTAGTATTTTTATATGTCTTTTGGATATCTTCTTTTCCAGAATCATGTCCAATAGGCCGACACTTGAGGCAGCAGTCAAGGAGCTATATTTGAGAGTCTAGTGAAGGCAAGTCGTGAGATAATAGAATTTGGATGGAGCAAGGACCAGTCTCTAGCGCAAACTTTTATCATGGAATTGATGAAGAGGTTTGCTGTATCTGTTTCATTATAGACTCACTTTATGTTATTTTTAATTTCTTTTGGGCATTTTCTTTTTGAGTATCATGTGTGTGTCAAATCATGTACTACAATTTTTAAAGTGGCTTCAAATGAGGAGGTTTGTAGGCTTGTTACGATGTACTGATTGGTTGATGCATGTTTGTGGACAATTGATACCAAGCAAGGATTTTTGGCATTAGAATTGAAGTATTTTGGGTCTGCTTCAAAATTGGGCTACCTTGCGTATGGGGAGCCAGAAACACATCCTAAAAATGGTCCTGTTGAATCGATTATGGCTCAGAGGCTATTATTTGAATTTTTCATTGATTGTGTTGAGATTAGTATTGAGTCTTTACTAAACACACTCTCTCTTATCCATTTTTAATTGTGTCCCATAATTTGATATGAACAATGCTTCATTCNCTATTATTTGAATTTTTCATTGATTGTGTTGAGATTAGTATTGAGTCTTTACTAAACGCACTCTCTCTTATCCATTTTTAATTGTGTCCCATAATTTGATATGAACAATGCTTCATTGTTTGTGTAGGTTGGTGGTTCACAATGTTATGCACTAATAAGCTGGTATGTTCTCTGATGTCCATTTGATTTGTGATTGGGCATAGTTTTTGCAGTTTGTCTCCCCCATTATGAGTTAAGATCGTGAACAGTGGTGTATCCTTTGTTGTTACAGATGCATTCAGCGATAAAATTTAACCTATAGTTTTTTCCTAGAATATGCACACCTAGACATGTATAGATAGTGTAATATCTGTATAAATTCTTGCACCTTTTCCATATTTTCATTTACCATAATGCACGATAATCTTTATGTGTGTATTTCTATTTCTAGAACAGTAATTGAAGCATGTTTATTCTCCATCTGACAGAAATAGAGAATGTGTGAAGAGCTCTTCAATTCCTTGCTGGATTTCTCCGGTTGGTGTCATTTGTGGTGGAGTGCTACTGCGTGTTCTGCTCATTCACTTTCATCCCCTTTGTGCTAAGTACATGTGGTCAGGTTCATTATTTGTTTACTCTGTTACCTTTTGCAGTTGTAACACATTTTTTGTTTTGGACTTGGATCTGTGACACATTAAATAAAATGCTTCTGCAATTATGATTTTTTTCCCCAAAAGGAGCAGTCAAGGAGCTTTGTTTGAGAGTGTCATGAAGGCAAGTCGTGAGATAATAGAATTCAGATGGAGCAAGGACCGGTCTCTTGTGCACACTTTTATCATGGAATTCGTGAAGAAATGATTTTGAGGAATATGTTTGCTTTATGTGTTTCTTCATAGACTCACTTGCTGGTATTTTTAATTTCTTTTGGGTATCTTCTTTTTCAGAATCACGTCCAATAGGCTGACAATTGGGGCTGCAATCAAGGAGCTATGTTTGAGAGTGTTATGAAGGCAAGCCGTGCGATAATAGAGTTTGGATGGAGTAAGGACCGGTCTCTTGATCACTTTTATCATGGGATTCATGAAGAAATTATTTTGAGGAAGAGGTTTGCTTTATATCTTTATTTATAGACTCACTTTCTGGTATTTTTAATTTCTTTTGGGTATCTTTTTTTCCAGAATCATGTGTCAAATCATGTACTACATTTTTTAAGGTGGCTTCAAATGAGGAGGTCTGTAGGCTTGTTACTATGCACTGAACTGGTTGATGCATGGTTGTGGACATTTGATACCAAGCGAGGACTTTTGGCATTTGAATTGAGGTATTTTGGTCTGCTGCAAAATTAGGCCACCTTGCATATGGGGAGACAGAAACGCAGCCTAAAAGGGTCCTTTTGAACCGATCATGGCTCATAGGCTATGGCTTGGATTTTTCTTGATTGTGTTGAGGTTAGTATTGAGTCTTTACCAAACACACTCTCTTTCGTCCAATTTTATTTGTGTCCCATAATTTGATATGAACAATACTTCATTCTTTGTATAGGTTAGTGATTCACAATGTTTTGCACTAATTTGCTGGTGTTTGTTACAGATGCAGTTAGTGATAAAATTTAACCTCTAGTTTTTTCCTGGAATATGCACACTTGGACATGTATAGATAGTGTAATATCTGTATAAATTGTTGCATCTTTCTCATATTTTTTTTTATCTTTATGTGTATTTCTCTTTCTATAAGAGCAATTGAAGCATGTTTATTCTCCATCTGACAGAAATTGAGAATGTGTGAAGAGCTCTTCAGTTCCTTGCTTGCTGTGATTTCCCTGGTTGGTGTCATTTGCGGTGGACTGATACTGTGTGTTCTGCTCATTCATTTTCATCCCCTTGTGTTAAGTGCATATGGTCAGGTTCATTATTTGTTTATTCTGTGTTACCTTATGCATTTGTGACACATTTTTTGTTTTGGACTTGGATTTGTGACGCATTAAATAAAATGTCTCTGCAATTATGATTTTTTACCAGTAGGCTGACACTTGGGGCAACAGTCATGGAGCCATGTTCAAGAGTGTTNTTTGTTTTGGACTTGGATTTGTGACGCATTAAATAAAATGTCTCTGCAATTATGATTATTTCCCAGTAGGCTGACACTTGGGGCAACAGTCATGGAGCCATGTTCAAGAGTGTTGTGAATGCCAGCCGTGAGATAATAGAATTCGGACGGAGCAGTCTCTTCTGCACACTTTTATGATGGGATTCATGAAGAAATGATTTTGAGGAAGAGGTTTGCTTTATGTGTTTTTTCATAGACTTACTTTCTGGTATTTCTAATTTCTTTTGGGTATCTTTTTCAGAATCATGTCCAATAGCTAACAGTTGAGGCATCAGTTAAGGAGCTATGTTTGAGAGTTTCGTGAAGGCAAGTCCTGAGATAATAGAATTCAGATGGAGTAAGGACCGGTCTCTTGCGCACACTTTTGTGATGGGATTCATGAAGAAATGATTTTCAGGAAGAGGTTTGCTTTATGTGTTTCTTCGTAGATTCACTTTCTGGTATTTTTAATTTCATTTGGGTATCTTCTTTTCTAGAATCATGTGTCAAATCATGTACTACAATTTTTAAGTTGGCTTGTTACTANGCTTTATGTGTTTCTTCGTAGATTCACTTTCTGGTATTTTTAATTTCATTTGGGTATTTTCTTTTCTAGAATCATGTGTGTCAAATCATGTACTACAATTTTTAAGTTGGCTTGTTACTGTGCACTGAACTGGTTGATGCATGGTTGGACAATTGATACTAAGCGAGAACTTTTGCCAATGGAATTGAAGTATTTTGGACCTGCTGCAAAATTAGTCCACCTTGCATATGGGGAGCCAGAAACATAGCCTAAAAGGGTCCTGTTGGACCAATCATGGCTCATAGGCCTATGGCTTGGATTTTTCATTGATTGTGTTGAGGTTAGTATTGAGTCTTTTCCAAACACTCTCATCCATTTTTATTTGTGTCCCATAATTTGATATGTACCATGCTTCATTCTGTTTGTAGGTTAGTGCTTCACAATGTTATGCACTAATAAGCTGGTGAGTTCTCTGATGTCCATCCGATTTTTGATTAGGCATAGCTTTCGCAGTTTGTTTCTCCCTCTTTATGGGTTGAGGTCGTGAACAATGGTGTATCCTTTTGTTGTTACAGCAGCATTCCGTGATAAAATTTAACCTCTAGTTTTTTCCTAGAATATGCACGCTTAATACATGTATAGATAATGTAATATTTGTATAAATTGTTGCATCTTTCCCATATTTTTATTTACCATAATACACGATAATCTTTATGTGTGTATTTCTCTTTCTAGAACAGCAATGTAGCTTGTTTATTCTTCATCTGACAGAAATTGAGAATGTGTGAAGAGCTCTTTAGTTTCTTGCTTGCTGGGATTTCCCCCGTTGTTGTCATTTGTGGTGGAGTGCTGCTGGGTGTTCTGCTCATTCACTTTCATCCCCTTGTGCTAAGTACATGTGGTCAGGTTGGTTATTTGTTTACTGTTTTACCTTCTGCGTCTGTGACGTATTTTTTTGTTTTGGACTTGGATCTGTGACACATTAAATAAAATGTTTGAGAGTGTCGTGAAAGCAAGCCTTGAGATAATAGAATTCGGATGGAGCAAGGACCGGTCTCTTGTGCACACTTTTATCATGGGATTCATGAAGAAATGATTTTGAGGAAAAGGTTTGCTTTATGTGTTTCTTAATTGACTCACTTTCTGGTATTTTTAATTTCTTTTGGGTATCTTTTTTATCAGAATCATGTCCAATAGGCTGACATTGAATTGATGAAGAAATGATTTTGAGGAAGAGGTTTGCTTTATGTGTTTCTTCATAAACTCACTTTCTGATATTTTTAATTTCTTTTGGGTATCTTCTTTTCTAGAATCATGTCCAATAGTTGACACTTGGGGCAGCAGTTAAGGAGTTATGTTTGAAAGTATCGTGAAGGCAAGTCTTGAGATAATAGAATTCAGATGGAACAAGGACCAGTTTCTTGCACACACTATTATCATGGGATTCATGAAGAAATGATTTTGAGGAAGAGGTTTAATTTATGTGTTTATTCATAAACTCACTTTCTGGTATTTTTAATTTCATTTGGATATCTTCTTTTTTAGAATCATGTTTGTAAAATCATTTATGTGTCAAATCATGTATTACAATTTTTAAGGTGGCTTCAAATGAGGTCTGTAGGCTTGTTACTATTCACCGAACTGGTTGATGCATGGTTGTGGACAATTGATACCAAGCGAGGATTTTTGGCATTTGAATAATTGAATTGAGGTATTTTGGGCCTGCTGCAAAATTAGGCCACCTTGCATATGGGGAGGCAGAAACGCAGCCTACAATGGTCCTGTTGAACTGATCATGGCTCATATGCTATGGCTTGGATTTTTCTTTGATTGTGTTGAGGTTAGTATAGAGCCTTTACCAAGCACACACTCTCTCATCCATTTTTATTTGTGTCCCATAATTTGATATGAACAATGCTTCATTCTTTGTGTAGGTCAGTGCTTCACAATGCTATGCACTAATAAGTTGGTGTTTTCTTTGATGTCCATCAGATTTGTGGTTAGGCATAGCTTTCACTGTTTGTTTCTACCTCGTTATGAGTTGAGGTCGTGAATGGTGGTGTATCCTTTTGTTGTTACAGATGCTCTAGTTTTTTTTCTAGAATATGCACACCTAGACATGTATAGATAATGTAATATCTGTATACACTATTGCATCTTCCCTATATTTTTATTTATCATTGTGTGTGTATTTTTCTTTCTATTACTGTTATTGAAGCATGTTTATTCTCCATCTGACGGAAATTGAGAATGTGTGAAGAGCCCTTCAGTTTCATTATTTGTTTACTCTGTTACTTTCTGCATTTGTGACACATTAAATAAAATGTTTCTCTAATTATGATTTTTTTTCCCATTACGCTGACAATTGGGGCAGCAGGCAAGGAGCTATGTTTGAGAGTGTTGTGAAGGCAAGGCGTGAGATAATAGAATTCAGATGGAGCAAGGGACGGTCTCTTGTGCACACTTTTATCATGAGATTCATGAAGAAATGATTTTGAGGAAGATATTTGCTTTATGTGTTTCTTCATAGAGAGACATCAAATTGCAAACCCATATGATAATGCGTGCATGTGCATGTAGACTCTCTTTCTGGGCATACATGGTTGGGTCATATGCAGTGCATGCACCCTTTTATATGGGTTATATGGTCAATTTCTAACATATCAAAATTTTCCCCTAACTGGTATGCTTTGCTTTTCTCAATCAATACCGACGGTAATATTAGAGGAAATATTGTTGCTTTTACGCACATTCTGTTATTCAACCTTTTTCTTAAAAAGTTATTACTTCAGATTGTTCTGTGTTTGGTTTGCTGTTCTATACATATGGCTATGTNTAGAGGAAATATTGTTGCTTTTACGCACATTCTGTTATTCAACCTTTTTCTTAAAAACTTATTACTTCAGATTGTTCTGTGTTTGGTTTGCTGTTCTATACATATGGCTATGCAGATGTAAGTTTAATTGCGTATCGATTGTAAATTAAAGGTTACTTGTCATTACTAGTTCTGTTTCATTTAGAGGTGTCGTCAAAAAGTTGATTTAATTAATCGGTGGTGGAATTAATTACCTTATTTTCTCATGTTTGTGGTGGATAGGTTACCTTGTTTATTTGAAGAGGCAATGAATCAGGTGGAGGTTTCTGCAGTTTGCAAGAGTAATTTGCACATTCTAGTCTTTTGTCCACAAAGGATACTATCATTTTTTTTTTCTGGTGAACAGTGTAAAATTATTTATCTCAAATGGTTTAATTAATTGCTTTTTAAGAACAATTTATTTTAGGATCAACATGGATGGAAGATCTTTGACTAGCATCATGGATCATATTACTTTATGATTTGGTTTGGTACGATTTATCTTTTGAAATAGTTGTTTCTGCAAATTGTGATCCCTGTTCGTGGATCTCTTCACCAATCGTCTATTGGACAGAGCTTGTTAACCAAGGAAACCTGGAAATTTGCTGGAGTGGGACAGATTTTTTTGTGTCTCTTCATGGCTGAAATATGTTCAGATTTTGGTCCTACTGTGACGTTACGGTCCTATGTTGCTCCTCCTCTGGATCCATTTGTTTTTTGTAGTAATGTATTAGTTTCTTGCCCACAAGGAAAAGAGAAGCCAAATTAAGACAAGCTCAAAACACAGCTTTTTGGTAAGTACAATTTAATGGTGTGAAGAATTGTTCAAACCTTATTTGTGATCGTTGGTGCCCCTATGAAAATCATTTCTTAATATTTTTCTTACGTATCCTAGTTCTTCTCAATATTTTTTAGTATTCTACTTTTTCTTNGCACATTCTAGTCTTTTGTCCACAAAGGATACTATCATTTTTTTTTTCTGGTGAACAGTGTAAAATTATTTATCTCAAATGGTTTAATTAATTGCTTTTTAAGAACAATTTATTTTAGGATCAACATGGATGGAAGATCTTTGACTAGCATCATGGATCATATTACTTTATGATTTGGTTTGGTACGATTTATCTTTTGAAATAGTTGTTTCTGCAAATTGTGATCCCTGTTCGTGGATCTCTTCACCAATCGTCTATTGGACAGAGCTTGTTAACCAAGGAAACCTGGAAATTTGCTGGAGTGGGACAGATTTTTTTGTGTCTCTTCATGGCTGAAATATGTTCAGATTTTGGTCCTACTGTGACGTTACGGTCCTATGTTGCTCCTCCTCTGGATCCATTTGTTTTTTGTAGTAATGTATTAGTTTCTTGCCCACAAGGAAAAGAGAAGCCAAATTAAGACAAGCTCAAAACACAGCTTTTTGGTAAGTACAATTTAATGGTGTGAAGAATTGTTCAAACCTTATTTGTGATCGTTGGTGCCCCTATGAAAATCATTTCTTAATATTTTTCTTACGTATCCTAGTTCTTCTCAATATTTTTTAGTATTCTACTTTTTCTTCTTCTTCTTCATATTGTTCCGTTCATCTTTTTCTTCGTAATAGTTTTCTTCTCAGTTTTTCTTTTTCTTTTTCTTAGTATTCTTCTTCTTCTTCCAAGTATTCTACTCTTTTTTTTTTTCGTATTTTTCTTTTTCTTCTTGTTCTTGTTTTTCTTTCTTTTGTTTTCTTCTTTTTCTTGGTCTTCTAAGTAGTAATTATTTTTAGTGTTGTTATTCTTGTTCTTTCTTTTGTTTTTGTTTTTCGTAATATTCTTCTTCTAAGTTTTATTTTTCTTCTTCTCAACTCTTATTATTCTTCTTTTTCTCAATATTGTTGTTCTTTTTCCTCGCCTTCTTAATATTGTTTTTTTTAATGTCTTTCTTCTGCTTAGTACTCTTTGTTTTCTTCTCAGTACTTTTGTTCATCTTCTCAGTATTCCTCCTCATTTTTGTGTTTTTATTCATCTTTTTAGTTTTGTACTTCTTCTAAGCATTCTTCTTCTTCTTCTAAGTAGTAGTCTCCTCAATAGTCTTCTATATTCTTCTTGAATTCAGTATTCTTTTTCTTCAATTCAATATTCTACTTCTTAGGATTCTCAATATTCTTTTTTTTAATAGTATTCATTTTTTTCTTCTCACTATTCCCCCTCTTGTTCTAGGTATTCTTTTTCCCCCCCAAGTCTTCTCACAATTTTTTTTTTCGTCTTCTTTTTTCTGGTTCTCAGATTTTTTTTCTTTAATAGTATTCTTCTTTTTCTTTTCCTTCTCAATATTCTTCTTCTTAGTATTCTTATGCGTTTCAATATTCTTCTGTATTTTCTTAGTATTTGTTAGCATCCTTCATTTACTTTTTCTTTTTTCAGTATTCTTCTTTTTCTTCTTCTTTGTCTTCTGAGTATTCTTCTTATCTCCAATCTAATTCTTCCTCATATTTTCAGCATTCTTCTATTTTTTTTCTTAGTTTTCTTCATCTCAATATTCTTTTTCTTATCAGTATTCCTCTTCTTTTCTTCTCACTATTATTCTTCTTTTTTTTGTTTTTGCTTCTTTTTCTTCTTCGTTGCCCTCTTCTTTTTCTTAATCTTCTTAGTAATTTTCTCAATTTCTTCTTCCCTTCAATATTCTCCTTATTTTTTCTTAGCATTGTCCTTCGTACTCGTCTTCTTTTTCTTCTTTTCGACATTCTTCTCTTGTTCATTTTCTTGATATTCATTTATTCTTTTTCTTCTTCCTTTGAGTATTCTTCTTTGTCTTCCTTTTGTTCATTACTCTTTTTCTTCTTCATCTTTTTTTTTTTTCGATATTCTTCTCTTGCTCAATAGTATTCTTCTTCTGATCAGCATTTTTCTCCTTCTTTATATGAGGATTCTTCTTCTTAGGTTTTTTCTCATTTTCTTATATTCAGCATTCTTCTTTTTTGTTCTCTGTATTCTTCTTATTCTTTGTTCAATATTCTTTTTGGTTCTTTTTTTAAGTAATCTTTTCTTCTTAATATTCTTCGTAGTATTCTTTTTCCTTGTATTTTTTTTCTTCGTCTTTTTCTCAGTATTCTTTTTCTTTCGAGTGTTTATCTTCTTCTGTTTTTGGTTTTTCAGTATTTTTCTTAAGCATCTAGGTTCTTCTCAGTATTCTACTTTTTCTCAATGTCATTCTTCATCTTTTTCTTTATAATAGTTTTCTTCTCAATTTTTCATTTTCTTATTATTCTTCTTCTACTGTTATTTTTCCGTATTCTTCTTCTTGTTCTTTTTCTGTCTTTTGTTTTCTTCTTTTTCTTGGTCTTCTTGGAACTAATAATTTTTAGTATTGTTCTTCTTGTTCTTTCTTTTGTTTTCTTTTTCTTAGTATTCTTTTTCTAAGTACTTTTTTCCTTCTCAACTCTTACTTTGTCGTTGTCTTCTTTTTAGTAGTCTTTTTCTCAATATTGTTGTTCTTTTTTCTCGCCTTATTAGTATTCTTGTTCTCAGTACTCTTTTTCATCTTCTCAGCACTCTTGTTCATCTTCTCAGTATTCCTCCTCTTTTTTGTTTTCTTATTCAACGTCTCCATGTTCTCCTTCTTTTAAGCATTCTTCTTCCAAGTAGTCTTCTCCTCGGTAGTCATCTATATTCTTCTTCTTGGATTTAGTATTCATCTTCTTCTTCTTCAATTCAATATTCTACTTATATTTTTCCTTTAGGATTCTCAATATTCTTCTTCTTTTTAGGAACATCCTTTTTTTTTTTTTTTTCCTTTTCTTCTGTTTCTCAGTATTCTTGTTTCCCAAGTCTTCTCAGAATTTTTTTCTTGGATTTTTTCCTTTAGTATTCTTCTTTTTCTTCTCCTTCTCACTTTTCTTCTTCTTAGTAGTATTCTTTTTCCTTTTTCTCTGTATTCAATTCTTCTTAGTATTTGTTAGTATCCTTCTTTTTCTTCTTCCTTTTCATTATTCTTCTTTGTCTTGTCAGTATTCTTCTTATATCTGATCTACTTTTTTGTCATCTTCTCAGCATTCTATTTCTCTTTCTCAATTTTCTTGTTTTTCTTTATCTCATTTTTCATCATCTCAATATTCTTTTTATTCTTGGTATTCTTCTTCTTCTTCTCATTATCATTCCTCTTTTTCTTATTCTTCTTGGCAATGTTCTTCTTTTTCTACTTTTTCGTTGTTTTCTTTTTCTTCTTCCTCTTCTCAGAAGTTGTCGTGGAATCTCTTCCTCAATATTCTCCTTATTTTTCTTACTGTTGTCCTTATTCATCCTCCTCTTCTTTTTTGCGTTCTTCTCTTGTTCTTTTTTTCAATATTCCTTTTATTCTTTTTCTTCTTCCTTTCAGTAGTTTTCTTTTTCTTCTTCCTCTCAGTATTATTTATCATCTTTTTTCTTTTTCTTTTTCGATATTCTTCTTCTTCTTCTTCTCAGTAGTATTTTTTTTGTCTTCTTCTCACTCTCCTTCTTCTTCTTTGGCTTCTTAGTATTCTTCTTCTTGTCAGCATTCTTCTCCTTCTTTATATGAGTTTTTTTTTTCTTAGTTTTTTTCTCCTTTTCTTATTTTCATCATTCTTCTGTTTTATTCTATGTATTCTTCTTCTTCTTTGCTCAATATTCGTTTTTTTTCTTCTTTTAAGTATTCTGTTTGTTCTTAATATTCTTCTCAATATTCTTTTTCTTGGCATTATTTTTCTTTGCCTTATTCTTAGTATTTTTTCTCTTTCGAGTGTATATCTTTTTCTTCAGTTTTTGGCTTCTTCTCATTATTTTTCTTAAGTATCCTGGTTCTTTAGTATTCTACTTTTTCTTCTTTTCAGTATTGTTCTTCATCTTTTTCTTCGTAAAAGTTTTTTTTTTAGTTTTTCTTTTTCTTTTTCTTGGCATTCTGCTTCTATTTCTAAGTATTCTTCTACTATTTTTCCATATTCTTCTTCTTGTTCTATTTTTCTTTTGTTTTCTTACTCTTCTCAATACTAATAATCTTTAATATATTCTTGTTCTTTCTTTTGTTTTTTTTTCTAAGTATCTTTTTCCTTCTTCTCGGCTCTTATTCTTCTCCGTCGTCGTCTTCTTTTTAGTAATCTTTTTCTCAATATTTTTGTTCTTCTTCCTCGCCTTTTTAGGATTCTACTTCTTCTAAGCATTCTTCTTTCAAGTAGTCTTCTTCGACTTCTTCTAAGTAGTCTTCTCCTTGGTAGTCGTCAATATTCTTCTTCTTGAATTCGGTATTATTCTTTTTCTTTTTCAATTCAATATTCTACTTATATTTTTGCATAGGAATCTCAATATTTTTCTTCTTTTTAGTAGCATTCTTTTTTTTTTCCTCACTATTCCTCCTCTTCTTTTTATTTTTTTATTCTTCTTCTTAATATTCTTTTTCCCTTAAGTCTTCTAACAATTTTTTTCTTGGTCTTCTCGGATATTTTCCTTTAGTATTCTTCTTTTTCTTTTCCTTCTCACTATTCTTCTTAGTATTTTTTTTCTTTTCTTGCTCTCAGTATTCTTCTTCATCTTTTTTTTTTCCCGATATTTTTTTGCATCATCTCCTTCTCAATAATATTTTTTTCTTCTTCTTTTGCTTCTTAGTATCTTTCTTCTTGTCAGCATTATTCTCCTTTATATAAGTATTCTTTTGCTTAGGTTTTTTCTCGTTTTCTTATTTTCAGCATTCTTCTTCTTTGTCGTTATCTGTATTCTTCTTCTTATTTGCTCAATATTCTTTTTTGTTCTTCTTTTAAGTATTCTTTTTCTTCTTCTTAATTTTCTTCTCAGACTTTTTCTTCTTCTTCTAAGTATTGTTCTTCTTCATCTTTTTCTTCGTAATAGTTTTCTTCTCAGTTTTTCTTTTTTTCTTTTTATTTTTTTGGTTTGTTGTTAGTATTTTTGTTCTTCGCCTTTTTCTAAGTATTCTACTTTTTTCCATATTCTTCTTCTTCTTATTTTTCTTGGTATTTGTAGTACTAATAATCTTTTTTTCCGTATGTTTCTTTGTTGTCGTCTTCTTTTTCTTCTTCCTCTTCTAAGTAGTTTCTCAGTTTCTTCTTCCTCTCTGTATTCTCCTATTTTTTCTTAGTGTTGTCCTTCTTACTCGTTTTCTTCTTCTTTTTTGCATTATGTTCTTGTTTTTTTTCTCTATATTCCTTTTATTCTTTTTTTTTTCCTTTTTCCTTTTTTTTTGTATTCTTCTTTTGCTTTTTAGTATTCTTCTCCTTCTTCTTTATATGAGTATTATTTTTCTTAGCTTTTTTCTCTATTTCTTATTTTCAGCATTCTTCTTCTTTTTCGTTCTCCGTATTCTTCTCCTTCTTCTTTATATGTGTATTATTTTTCTTAGCTTTTCTCTTTATTTCTNCTTTTTCTTCTCAAGATTCATTCTTGTTCTTCTCCAAATTAATTAATCCTCTAGTAGTATCATAGTTAACATGTCTTAGCCTAACATGTCATGTTTTTGAAGATTCAAGCAAGAGGAATTATTCTCATTCGTATTATTAATAGATTTGGGTACAACGGTTATTACATTGAGTTTAAAAAGCCCGTCACTCAAGTATCATTTTCCTGCAAACATTTAATTCTTGGTGAATACAAATTTATCGAATATAAAAACTAACTTAAAGCCATTTTTGCTAAGTAGAGAGCCGGACACCAAATTCTTGCGAATGTTAGAGACAAAAAGCCCTTCGTTTAAGATAAGGTCTTTCCCAGAGGTCATTTTTAGTTTCACCTTAACACATCCTTCAACCTTGGAGGTAGAAAATTTTTTCATTATTCATCATTCTCTAACTTTTTATAAGTAGAGAACATTTATTTGTTTGAACAAGTACGTCGAGTAACGTCGGTATCAACCCACCATTCCTTGCGGTTACCCACCAAGTTACATTAAGAGACAACTACTCCAAGGTTTATTNTCTTTTTCTTTATCTTTTTAGTACTTATAATCTTTTGTATTCTTCTTCTTGTTCTTTCCTTTTTTTTTTAATGCAGTATTCTTCTTTTTGTGAGTATTCTTCTTCTTCTTTTTCCCATTAAATCTTTTTCTTCTAAGTATTCTTCTTCTTTTTCTATTTTTGAGTCTTCTTATTCTCAATCTTCTTCTTTTTCTTGAAGGTGGCGGTGTCAATCAACGATTTGGCATGTTCTGAGAGTCGGAGACACATTGATCGCAACGTTGTGGNTATTTTTGTTCTTTGTCTTTTTCTAAGTATTCTACTTTTTTCCATATTCTTCTTCTTCTTATTTTTCTTGGTATTTGTAGTACTAATAATCTTTTTTTCCGTATGTTTCTTTGTTGTCGTCTTCTTTTTCTTCTTCCTCTTCTAAGTAGTTTCTCAGTTTCTTCTTCCTCTTTGTATTCTCCTATTTTTTCTTAGTGTTGTCCTTCTTACTCGTTTTCTTCTTCTTTTTTGCATTATGTTCTTGTTTTTTTTCTCTATATTCCTTTTATTCTTTTTTTTTTCCTTTTTCCTTTTTTTTTGTATTCTTCTTTTGCTTTTTAGTATTCTTCTCCTTCTTCTTTATATGAGTATTATTTTTCTTAGCTTTTTTCTCTATTTCTTATTTTCAGCATTCTTCTTCTTTTTCGTTCTCCGTATTCTTCTCCTTCTTTATATGTGTATTATTTTTCTTAGCTTTTCTCTCTATTTCTTATTTATAGCTTTCTTCTTCTTTTTTGTTCTCCGTATTCTTTACTTCTTTTCTCATTTTCCTTGGAAGTATTCTTTTTTCTTCGTCTTAATATTCTTCTCAGAATTTTTTTTCGTGATATTCTTCTTCTTGGTCTTTTTTTGTTTTCTTCTTTTTCTTTATCTTTTTAGTACTTATAATCTTTTGTATTCTTCTTCTTGTTCTTTCCTTTTTTTTTTTTAATGCAGTATTCTTCTTTTTGTGAGTATTCTTCTTCTTTTTCCCATTAAATCTTTTTCTTCTAAGTATTCTTCTTCTTTTTCTATTTTTGAGTCTTATTCTCAATCTTCTTCTTTTTCTTGAAGGTGGCGGTGTCAATCAACGATTTGGCATGTTCTGAGAGTCTGAGACACATTGATCGCAACGTTGTGTTACAATATCGGATGATATATGGAAAACACAAAATAGAAAGTCCAAAATATTTCAAAAAATCCTATAGCCTACAAATAATAAATACATGCACCGTACACCTAAATTATGTCATTTAGCATATTAAAGTGCTCCTAAAAATATATATGAGATTCACTAAGTATATTAGTGTAAATCTATTTATAAAATATATACAAGCAATTAAAGATTAATAGAAGTCTGTGCCTTTGGGACACATGTAGTTACAATAGTTTTTGGCATTTGAGGTCATTATATGGTTGTTTTTGAGACTTAACATGAAGTCTCAAAGGCTCTTAAAATGACATCAATTGTTTAAAACTTACAAAAGTTACACAACGAAGACTTTTAGTTTTGCGAGAGAGAGGAGGGAGAAAGAGAGGGATGACACCTGAGGAAAGGAATGATGTTTTCCCTCTTTGAGATCAGAGCATGGCTACTTGAGCCATTGGGTGTTCGCGATCGAGTGTGGGTCAAGGTAGAGAGATGGTGTTGGTGCACAAATTGTGACAACATGAAGAAAATGAGTGGGTAGTGCCTTTGTATTCAGTGTGATGACTTAAATTTTTCATGTTTGACGACAAATTCTTTTTGTTTATTTTTTTGGTTATGACGTTGATTCTGGATTTTAATCTCCAAATTTTTCTCCGTATTTAATTTTTTTCACTATTTCCTTTTTTGGTTGTCTATTTGTTAAATGACTCATGCATCTCAGTTGACTTGATTGCAGTTTTATGAATTAGACAAGTCGACTTTGAGCTAGCTCTAGTCTATTGAGTCAAGACCTATTCAAGTTAGATTCCTAATTTTTGTGTAATGTGTACCGTTATCGGATTCAAGAAGGAACTGTCGGATTGAGTTATTTTGAGCCGGGCATGCATCTTTTTCTTCTTCGTATTCCTTTTTTACCTTTCATTGTTGTTTTTCTCCTTATTTTAACTATTAATGTTATTTTTCTTCTTGCATTCTTTTTCTTCGTCTTCTCAGTACTTTTCTTTTTCTTCTCCTTATTTTTTCTTCTCAAGATTCATTCTTGTTCTTCTCCAAATTAATTAATCCTCTAGTAGTATCATAGTTAACATGTCTTAGCCTAACATGTCATGTTTTTGAAGATTCAAGCAAGAGGAATTATTCTCATTCGTATTATTAATAGATTTGGGTACAA
Source organism: Ilex paraguariensis (assembly GCA_963454935.2). Lineage (NCBI taxonomy): Eukaryota > Viridiplantae > Streptophyta > Magnoliopsida > Aquifoliales > Aquifoliaceae > Ilex > Ilex paraguariensis. The sequence continues at coordinate 179,900 of CAUOFW020006891.1, read as the reverse complement.
CGGTTATTACATTGAGTTTAAAAAGCCCGTCACTCAAGTATCATTTTCCTGCAAACATTTAATTCTTGGTGAATACAAATTTATCGAATATAAAAACTAACTTAAAGCCATTTTTGCTAAGTAGAGAGCCGGACACCAAATTCTTGCGAATGTTAGAGACAAAAAGCCCTTCGTTTAAGATAAGGTCTTTCCCAGAGGTCATTTTTAGTTTCACCTTAACACATCCTTCAACCTTGGAGGTAGAAAATTTTTTCATTATTCATCATTCTCTAACTTTTTATAAGTAGAGAACATTTATTTGTTTGAACAAGTACGTCGAGTAACGTCGGTATCAACCCACCATTCCTTGTGGGTTACCCACCAAGTTACATTAAGAGACAACTACTCCAAGGTTTATGTCGGAGACTTCCATTGAAAGCTTATCCGTTTCCGTCACATTTGCTTGAGCATTTGACTTCTTGAAGTTTTTTGGCTTACGACAGCTTTTAGAGAGATGTCTAGGGTTGTCACAATTATAGCACTTGCCTTTGAACTTCTTAGATCTTTGATTGGACCTCCATCGGTATGCTTCCTCTTGTTGTTGTTCCACCTTTCACAATATTGACTTTAGATTTCATGGAATTAAAGACTCCAATTTTCTTCTTAGATTTGTGGTTATCTTCCTCAATCCTTAAACAAACAATCAATTCTTCAAGTTTTATCTCCTTGTGTTTATGCTTGAGATAGTACTTGAAATCCTTCCAAAGTGGTGGTAGTTTTTCCATGATTGTAATTCACAATCACTTGGAATGAGTCAATAAGAGGACATACCCTCGGCATGGATGACATTAAGGATAACTTGAAGTTCTTGAATTTAAGTTATGATGGTCTTTGAATCCACCATTTTATAATTCAAGAATTTGTCAACAATGAATTTTTTTGTACTAGCATCCATGGTTTTATATTTCTTGTCCAAAGACTTTCAAAGTTCTTTTGCAGATTTGACAGCACTGTACACATTATATAGTGCATTTTTTAGTCTGTTTAAGATGTAATTTCTACACAAGAAATCTGAATGCTTCTAAGCATCTACAACAACCGCCTTTTCCTTGTTAGTTTCATTTGCATCAATTAAAGGAACTTCTTCATTGAGAAACTTTGCAAGGTTCAGGTTGGTGAGATAGAAAAACATCTTTTGTTGCCAATGTTTAAAGTTCAAGCCTTTAAATTTTTCGGGCTTTTATCCATGAGACATAGTAGAAACAAAATTTGTTGTAGCTATTTCTGTTACACAAACTGAAGCAAATAGTATTCTGGTTTTAACAAAGTATTGTATAACATAATACAAAATTCTGATTTAGATAGAACAATAATTAATATAACTATATAACGAAAACAAATTTGGTTGAAATCTGTCTTAAGATTATTAGCCCACATATAATCAGAATTGAATTAGAATTATTGTAACAAATCTAAATATATAATCACTAAGTATGCTGTTATATGCAAACTATTTATGTAAAAATAGAATGTATGATAAAAAACTAAAATGACGCACTTACTTGATTGTAGAATAGGAATAAGAAAATAATAGAATTAAAAAATAATCCGAGCCCTGTGAATCATAGTTTTTTTAAGATAGATTTGTTCCCTCTCAGTGCTTAAGATTGATAAGCAACTGTCTCTTAAGATAGAATATATTTTATTTTTGAAAAAGTAGCACTTCAATCTTAAAAATTGTAACGAACACAACTTTGTTTTTTGTACTTGAATCAAATAGAAATGCAATAGTATGCAGAATTTTTTTGTATGTTTTTTATATATAAAAATGGTTTCAAGGTAGTTCTTTTATAGACCCTCTTGTGTCTGTTCAGATTGGCTGAAGAAGCACGAGACACCACTNGAGCCGGGCATGCATCTTTTTCTTCTTCGTATTCCTTTTTTACCTTTCATTGTTGTTTTTCTCCTTATTTTAACTATTAATGTTATTTTTCTTCGTCTTCTCAGTACTTTTCNTTTTACCTTTCATTGTTGTTTTTCTCCTTATTTTAACTATTAATGTTATTTTTCTTCTTGCATTCTTTTTCTTCGTCTTCTCAGTACTTTTCTTTTTCTTCTCCTTATNCTGTTCATTATACCTTTCAGATTGAAAAAACACATTGTTAATCTGAACAGTAACGAAAGGAAATGTTACATTGNTAACTATTAATGTTATTTTTCTTCTTGCATTCTTTTTCTTCGTCTTCTCAGTACTTTTCTTTTTCTTCTCCTTATTTTTTCTTCTCAAGATTCATTCTTGTTCTTCTCCAAATTAATTAATCCTCTAGTAGTATCATAGTTAACATGTCTTAGCCTAACATGTCATGTTTTTGAAGATTCAAGCAAGAGGAATTATTCTCATTCGTATTATTAATAGATTTGGGTACAACGGTTATTACATTGAGTTTAAAAAGCCCGTCACTCAAGTATCATTTTCCTACAAACATTTAATTCTTGGTGAATACAAATTTATCGAATATAAAAACTAACTTAAAGCCATTTTTGCTAAGTAGAGAGCCGGACACCAAATTCTTGCGAATGTTAGAGACAAAAAGCCCTTCGTTTAAGATAAGGTCTTTCCCAGAGGTCATTTTTAGTTTCACCTTAACACATCCTTCAACCTTGGAGGTAGAAAATTTTTTCATTATTCATCATTCTCTAACTTTTTATAAGTAGAGAACATTTATTTGTTTGAACAAGTACGTCGAGTAACGTCGGTATCAACCCACCATTCCTTGTGGGTTACCCACCAAGTTACATTAAGAGACAACTACTCCAAGGTTTATGTCGGAGACTTCCATTGAAAGCTTATCCGTTTCCGTCACATTTGCTTGAGCATTTGACTTCTTGAAGTTTTTTGGCTTACGACAGCTTTTAGAGAGATGTCTAGGGTTGTCACAATTATAGCACTTGCCTTTGAACTTCTTAGATCTTTGATTGGACCTCCATCGGTATGCTTCCTCTTGTTGTTGTTCCACCTTTCACAATATTGACTTTAGATTTCATGGAATTAAAGACTCCAATTTTCTTCTTAGATTTGTGGTTATCTTCCTCAATCCTTAAACAAACAATCAATTCTTCAAGTTTTATCTCCTTGTGTTTATGCTTGAGATAGTACTTGAAATCCTTCCAAAGTGGTGGTAGTTTTTCCATGATTGTAATTCACAATCACTTGGAATGAGTCAATAAGAGGACATACCCTCGGCATGGATGTCATTAAGGATAACTTGAAGTTCTTGAATTTAAGTTATGATGGTCTTTGAATCCACCATTTTATAATTCAAGAATTTGTCAACAATGAATTTTTTTGTACTAGCATCCATGGTTTTATATTTCTTGTCCAAAGACTTTCAAAGTTCTTTTGCAGATTTGACAGCACTGTACACATTATATAGTGCATTTTTTAGTCTGTTTAAGATGTAATTTCTACACAAGAAATCTGAATGCTTCTAAGCATCTACAACAACCGCCTTTTCCTTGTTAGTTTCATTTGCATCAATTAAAGGAACTTCTTCATTGAGAAACTTTGCAAGGTTCAGGTTGGTGAGATAGAAAAACATCTTTTGTTGCCAATGTTTAAAGTTCAAGCCTTTAAATTTTTCGGGCTTTTATCCATGAGACATAGTAGAAACAAAATTTGTTGTAGCTATTTCTGTTACACAAACTGAAGCAAATAGTATTCTGGTTTTAACAAAGTATTGTATAACATAATACAAAATTCTGATTTAGATAGAACAATAATTAATATAACTATATAACGAAAACAAATTTGGTTGAAATCTATCTTAAGATTATTATCCCACATATAATCAGAATTGAATTAGAATTATTGTAACAAATCTAAATATATAATCACTAAGTATGCTGTTATATGCAAACTATTTATGTAAAAATAGAATGTATCATAAAAAACTGAAATGACGCACTTACTTGATTGTAGAATAGCAATAAGAAAATAATAGAATTAAAAAATAATCCGAGCCCTGTGAATCATAGTTTTTTTAAGATAGATTTGTTCCCTCTCAGTGCTTAAGATTGATAAGCAACTGTCTCTTAAGATAGAATATATTTTATTTTTGAAAAAGTAGCACTTCAATCTTAAAAATTGTAACGAACACAACTTTGTTTTTTGTACTTGAATCAAATAGAAATGCAATAGTATGCAGAATTTTTTTGTATGTTTTTTATATATAAAAATGGTTTCAAGGTAGTTCTTTTATAGACCCTCTTGTGTCTGTTCAGATTGGCTGAAGAAGCACGAGACACCACTGTTCATTATACCTTTCAGATTGAAAAAACACATTGTTAATCTGAACAGTAACGAAAGGAAATGTTACATTGGGAGTGTGAACTAATCCACAGCAAAATAGTGTTAAATTTTAAATTTCGATTGGAAGAATAAGTTCGATCCAAATTCAGATTCTTTTAGTTTGACCCATAACCAACACAACACCAAATAAACTTTCAGCAAAAAGATAATATCTTTTGGCGGGCGAGCNCTTCTCAAGCATGCGTTAAATGCATCTACAGGTTTTCTTCTAAGGTTTGGAAGTTCAATTGAATTTATCATTCAAATGGCTAACACTTAAATTAAATCTGTCGCATGGTGTCCCAATCTTTCTTTGTGGAGTTGCTGCTTCTTCTTGATGTGGTTTCCAGCACATTGAGTTTAGATTTTGAATCTGATCATGAAGTTGTTGTCTGATGACACGAAGTTACTTGATAAAGCTCTCTAGTGTTGGATGTGCTAAAAGTGAAACCCTGGCACCAGAAGCCATGGACAGATCATGTGATTAGGGTTTCCCTTTTGCTCGACTCTCTTTAACTTCTGTCTTTCACTCCCGAAGCCCTTTTCTGACTTCAATCCTCCCTTCTTATCTTTATTCTATCCAACTTTGAAGTCGGAGAAAGCTTTTTGTTAACAAATCGGAGTTCGCCTGCCATTTTCTATCTATCTAAGTCGAACGAAGCTGTTAAAGGAGCGTTTGGAAAGAGCACCAAGGAGGAAGAAGAAGAAAAGGGCAACCCGTGAAAATACACCGATGTTTGTCCCGNTTGGTAGAGGGATCTCTTATTACCTTATTTTTTTTCATTTAATTAATTGTTAGGGGCGATGAATCAAGGGGGGGTTTCTGCAATTTTACAGGATTAATTATACATTTTGGTCTTTTGTTTGTAAAGGATACTATCATTTTTCTTTCTGGTCAACACTATAAAATTCTTTATCTCATTGATTTCATTTTTCATTGATTGTTCTCTAAAAACAATTTGTTTTAGGATCAACATGGTATTAGTACTTCGCATCTCTTGTTTTTCAGTGTTTCTTGGAGATCATTTTATGAATGCTCCTAATGCTGTTGGATGTTTGGGTGAGCAAAAGATTGGCAAATTGGATGAAACTTTGTATCACCATAGGAAATGAGAATCATAGTTTGGATGGTTAAGGTCAACAATTTGATGAATCTGTTATAACTTCTAAAAAGTCTAGTGAGTATAATTTAGTTGATGAGAGACTGTGGAAAGACTTCATTCCAGTGGATGTGTGGGATTAATTGATTTCAGAATTACTTAGTGGATAGGTTCAAAGTTTGTCGCCTGGTTACTTGGGTTTGAGATTGAAATCATGTGAAATAAGGTTGACTGGATTAAGATTTAAGACAGAGATGATATATAAATAATAGATACCTTAATTTATTTTGCATTCCCTTTCAATTACAAGAAAAAAAAGAAAAGCAGCTAGTTCTTATTAAGCAACTTCATATTATACACTTGCTAGCTGATCTGCATGTTTTTGTCAGAAGCCTGAAGTGGTGGATATGATATTGCCACTCATTGTAGAAATTCTAGAAGGGGGGTGACACTACAACTCTTGGCTTATTGCGACTCCAAGTATGTATGAACGTATCCTTCTCAAGCATGCGTTAAATGCATCTACAGGTTTTCTTCTAAGGTTTGGAAGTTCACTTGAATTTATCATTCAAATGGCTAACACTAAAATTAAATCTGTCGCATGGTGTCCCAATCTTTCTTTGTGGAGTTGCTGCTTCTTCTTGATGTGGTTTCCGGCACATTGAGTTTAGATTTTGAATCTGATTNAGGTATAGCAAACGCCTACTATTTACTAGTGAAACAGATATGAATTCTCAATGTTTCATGTTTGCTTTGCTAACAGGTGATTGTTGACTTCAAATATTGAGAAAATTAGTTGGCTTTGGACTGTGCTTAGTTGGTTTCACTGCTTACAACATTCTTCAAATTAGAGGTTATAGNTTTCCGGCACATTGAGTTTAGATTTTGAATCTGATCATGAAGTTGTTGTCTGATGACACGAAGTTACTTGATAAAGCTCTCTAGTGTTGGATGTGCTAAAAGTGAAACCCTGGCACCAGAAGCCATGGACAGATCATGTGATTAGGGTTTCCCTTTTGCTCGACTCTCTTTAACTTCTGTCTTTCACTCCCGAAGCCCTTTTCTGACTTCAATCCTCCCTTCTTATCTTTATTCTATCCAACTTTGAAGTCGGAGAAAGCTTTTTGTTAACAAATCGGAGTTCGCCTGCCATTTTCTATCTATCTAAGTCGAACGAAGCTGTTAAAGGAGCGTTTGGAAAGAGCACCAAGGAGGAAGAAGAAGAAAAGGGCAACCCCGTGAAACTACACCGATGTTTGTCCCACGTTAAGGTATGTATGTTGTAGCTCTTAACATGTGAATAGTATGAGGCATTATCAAGCTTTAATCTACCAGCTGTTTGCTCATTCGTTCAATCCGATTTCTACACACTTCCTACAGGTTTTCATCTGGTTTGCGAGCAGTCTTAATGGAACTAAATTGAGGTCAGACTATTTTCATTGGATGCTATCTTTGTGCTCAGATGTAGGGTTGGCTGCAGAGTCTAGAAGTGGAAGGTAAGATACACTAGTATTGCCTGAAGTCATGGCATGGTTCAATTTATTTTGATCTATCTTTTGAAGTGATTTTTCTTATGAATTGTGCTCCCTTTTGGTGGATTTTTTCTTTAGTGTTCGATTATACAGAGCTTTCATCACAAAAGATACCTGGAAATTTGGAGAGCGGATTTTCTTTCGCCTCTACTTCCTAATGAGGCTGAAATATGTTCAGATTTTGATCCTACTGTCAAGGTTGAACCTTCACTTTTGAAGTTATTTTGCAACTTGTGGTCCTATGTTGCTCTCTTTTGGTTAGCACCTCCAATATGGAAACTTTGTCCCAGATAAAGTCAATTTCCACTACAATGAAGATTGTGGGGAGCATGGATGCAGTTGCTCTTTAAGCAGTAAGTGGACCATGTATGTGCAATACTCAGTGGTTTTCTTCTGTTCAACGTATATCTCAAGGGACGCCACAGCTCGTCAGTTGATCTTCAACAGAAACTCGCATGATTCTATTTTCCATTTGAATTAATCATGAATTTTTTTGGTCATCCAAATGATATTATTTCTGTATAGTTATGTATTATGATGTGTGTTGTCAATGCACATAATATCTCTTTGCTTTCTTTTCTTTACCTCATAATGGGACATGTTTGTGGCATGTCTTACACATATCTGAGAGTGCAGAGGTGCATCACATCTGACATAAATACATCTGTGTCTAATACTATTCTTGCTTCTTATAGGTGGAATGACTTGAGATGAGACAGTCAATCTATAAAGCTTTGACACTACCTGTGTTCTTACAGGTTGATTTAGTTCTGTGAAACTTGAAGATGAGTTGGAACTTAATGCTCTTGATAACCCTAGCAGCCGCGTGGCAATGATTAAGCTGTTGTAAGCCAAAGACTTACTCTTTCTACTGCTTTAGCCTTTAGGTGGGCAACTTGACGTTGCCACAATGAGCACAACTCAGGTATAGCAAACGCCTACTATTTACTAGTGAAACAGATATGAATTCTCAATGTTTCTTGTTTGCTTTGCTAACAGGTGACTGTTGACTACAAATATTGAGAAAATTAGTTGGCTTTGGACTGTGCTTAGTTGGCTTCACTGCTTACAACATTCTTCAAATTAGAGGTTATAGTTTATACTTATACAAATGATGTTGAAATGAGCCTTCTCTAACTTCTACGGTTGTCGAGGCAACTTATCTATTTGCGGTAGCTCGATGGTAGCATCTTCAATTGTGGACCTGTTTCAACTGCTTCCAGAAGTGCATTTAGTTGTGTCTTTGAATACCTGAACAGTCCAAGTCTTATGCCGGCTGTGTTCCTGTTCTTGCATTTGGAGCGGCATTGTTGTGGCAGGTATTCCTGGTTTCTTAGCAGGCTTCTTAAGCAATGGCTTTTTCTAAGAGGTAATGTCCTTGTCTTGGTAATTTCTTGTCACTGAAATCAATTCAACAAGGTTCATAAGTTTTCTTGCAATTGTATTAAAATTTACATTACTTTTATGGGATCATAAAAGTATGGAAATATCCAATGATGACTTCTTCACAACCCTGCACACATACCCTAGAAAAAAAAGAAAATTACTTGAAACAAAATGACTTGTCATTTGTCGAATGACAAGTGGTGTGTTCTTTTCAGTATAATGGTGATTATTGAGCATTATAGACCATTATTGCATGTTTTGTCCCGAGTGACATGTTGATGATACTAGGGACTCGTTTGCTTCCTCCCCTGGATAAGAAGAAGATGACGATGACAAATTTTCCAGATTGATCTTATTCTCTCTTAAAACTGGGTGAGGCTTCTCAGATCCTCTTTAGAAAGGCTGTGAATCTGCAAAAGGTTTACCATTCTGTGTCACTTGCATATTTGTATGAGATAATAGAAGTTATTGATATAGTCTTCTCTATCGTCCTGCACAACTATTAGTTTATGCTAATCTTTTCTTCTTCCTTTTTTTTGTGGTTTGCTAGGTGAGCATTACTGATATCAGAAATGGGTGCAGAAGGATCTATGCCTGAGACTGAAATGAAGCTGAGATTAGAGAGTCTACCCTCTTTGTCTGTACCTGTTTTCTGATAAAAAGTTTCTCTGATGGAGAACTTGATCACTCAACTTCAAGATAAGATTCCATGGGTAAAAGTTTAATGGTTGTCTTCCACCTCATTTTGTCTTCTTGTTTTATATTCAACTTAGGTCCTTGTTCTTGACATTTAAGTACACCTTATTAAATGTTTTGCTTGCTTGCAGATCTTTTAGAATTCTTCTTGTCTGGATACCCTGTTATTTCAGTGCCAATGATCAACCTTCAGCTTTCGTCAATGATCTTGCTTGGGTTGGTACTGGTTCTTGTACTAGAACACTGTTTGGTAATGAGCTTTCGTCAATGATACCTTGTTATTTTGGAATTCTTATCTTCTCTTTTTCCCAAATCGATGGAGCGACCTAAGCCCACCACCGATGATGACTAACGCACCACCAATAAAACCATCGACAATGAAACCAACCAACCATTGTCTGACTAATATTCTCTTTTACTCCGTCTTTCCCTTTCTCTGTCTCACGCATGCACACAATACACATGCACATAACAACACATTCCCTCTCTTAATCTCTTTCTTTGCCTCTCTCTATCTTATGCACGCACACATCACACAAGGCAACACATACACACAGCACACACGCATGGAGAAGACAAAGCACATACACAACACACAACANCCTCGTGGCAATGATTAAGCTGTTGTAAGCCAAAGACTTACTCTTTCTACTGCTTTAGCCTTTAGGTGGGCAACTTGACGTTGCCACAATGAGCACAACTCAGGTATAGCAAACGCCTACTATTTACTAGTGAAACAGATATGAATTCTCAATGTTTCATGTTTGCTTTGCTAACAGGTGATTGTTGACTTCAAATATTGAGAAAATTAGTTGGCTTTGGACTGTGCTTAGTTGGTTTCACTGCTTACAACATTCTTCAAATTAGAGGTTATAGTTTATACTTATACAAATGATGTTGAAATGAGCCTTCTCTAACTTCTACGGTTGTCGAGGCAACTTATCTATTTGCGGTAGCTCGATGGTAGCATCTTCAATTGTGGACCTGTTTCAACTGCTTCCAGAAGTGCATTTAGTTGTGTCTTTGAATACCTGAACAGTCCAAGTCTTATGCCGGCTGTGTTCCTGTTCTTGCATTTGGAGCGGCATTGTTGTGGCAGGTATTCCTGGTTTCTTAGCAGGCTTCTTGAGCAATGGCTTTTTCTAAGAGGTAATGTCCTTGTCTTGGTAATTTCTTGTCACTGAAATCAATTCAACAAGGTTCATAAGTTTTCTTGCAATTGTATTAAAATTTACATTACTTTTATGGGATCATAAAAGTATGGAAATATCCAATGATGACTTCTTCACAACCCTGCACACATACCCTAGAAAAAAAAGAAAATTACTTGAAACAAAATGACTTGTCATTTGTCGAATGACAAGTGGTGTGTTCTTTTCAGTATAATGGTGATTATTGAGCATTATAGACCATTATTGCATGTTTTGTCCCGAGTGACATGTTGATGATACTAGGGACTCGTTTGCTTCCTCCCCTGGATAAGAAGAAGATGACGATGACAAATTTTCCAGATTGATCTTATTCTCTCTTAAAACTGGGTGAGGCTTCTCAGATCCTCTTTAGAAAGGCTGTGAATCTGCAAAAGGTTTACCATTCTGTGTCACTTGCATATTTGTATGAGATAATAGAAGTTATTGATATAGTCTTCTCTATCGTCCTGCACAACTATTAGTTTATGCTAATCTTTTCTTCTTCCTTTTTTTTGTGGTTTGCTAGGTGAGCATTACTGATATCAGAAATGGGTGCAGAAGGATCTATGCCTGAGACTGAAATGAAGCTGAGATTAGAGAGTCTACCCTCTTTGTCTGTACCTGTTTTCTGATAAAAAGTTTCTCTGATGGAGAAGTTGATCACTCAACTTCAAGATAAGATTCCATGGGTAAAAGTTTAATGGTTGTCTTCCACCTCATTTTGTCTTCTTGTTTTATATTCAACTTAGGTCCTTGTTCTTGACATTTAAGTACACCTTATTAAATGTTTTGCTTGCTTGCAGATCTTTTAGAATTCTTCTTGTCTGGATACCCTGTTATTTCAGTGCCAATGATCAACCTTCAGCTTTCGTCAATGATCTTGCTTGGGTTGGGACTGGTTGTTGTACTAGAACACTGTTTGGTAATGAGCTTTCGTCAATGATACCTTGTTATTTTGGAGTTCTTATCTTCTCTTTTTCCCAAATCGATGGAGCGGCCTAAGCCCACCACCGATGATGACTAACGCACCACCAATAAAACCATCGACAATGAAACGAACCAACCATTGTCTGACTAATATTCTCTTTTACTCCGTCTCTCCCTTTCTCTGTCTCACACATGCACACAATACACATGCACATAACAACACATTCCCTCTCTTAATCTCTTTCTTTGCCTCTCTCTATCTTATGCACGCGCACATCACACAAAGCAACACATACACACAGCACACACGCATGGAGAAGACAAAGCACATACACAACACACAACATCACGTGCAGAGACACAACACACACATCACGTGTAGAGACACAACACACAGCACATGCACACTCACACATATCACACTTAGGGGCGGAGCCATGAGTTCATCTTAGAGGGGCAAAACATGAATAAAAAATTAAAAATAAAATTTCTAAGTTTAAACATGAGAGATATATTAAAAAATATATGACAATGAAAATATAGAACTATGCAAAAAAAATTCAGTAATTTCCTTCAATGTATACAATGAAAATGTCTATGATAAAATCAACTTTCATTTTGTTGCGAAACATAATTAAGAACATTATCCATCTTGTTAAAAAATTAATTATTTAAAAAAGCAAAAAATACTCTTTTGATTTAGAATATTTTACTATTTTGCATCCAATCGTGTTTACAACTGGTCATGACCCATTAACTTAACAAAAAAGAGCTGGATACAACGATATAAATTTTTTTTTNTCTTTTGATTTAGAATATTTTACTATTTTGCATCCAATCGTGTTTACAACTGGTCATAACCCATTAACTTAACAAAAAAGAGCTGGATACAACGATATAAATTTTTTTTTAAAAAAAATGAAACAATATAAGATATGAAAGAGAGCTGTATTATCTTCAAAATATCTCACATTTATTTAACATCGTCTAAAAATGAACTATATTTTAATGGATTAGTAGGCCGCTGATTTATTGAAAACAATAATATTAGGACATTCTATACAAATTGTCTAAAAATTTAAGGGGGTCAATATCTTAATCTCTAAGGGACTCATTATGATTTAATACTATATATGAAAGGATTCTTTAAAGGTAAATAGGGCAAGTGCCCCCTCTTCCCGTAAGAGTAGCTCTGCCCCTGCACACACACTCACATATGTAACTCACAGTGACATTCAAACACACACGCAACTGGACATATAGGGCTTTGTTTATCTTATGACTATTTTTGATGAAATTTGAATGTGGGATTTATGAGACTTGGGTGGCTTGATGGAATTGATTATTAGGGTTTTGCATCAAATTGAGTGTTAATTGCCTAGCTAAACTCAACAATTATTTCCAATCTTAATTACCTTGGGTGCTTGGAGAAATATAGAATCAAATATTTCATCGTCATTTTGTTACACTGTATCACATAGTTTGATTAAAGTTCTATCATGTTTTTCTCAATTTTCCTGCGAAGTTCTATTGGTGTTATTGTTGCCACGACTGTAATGTTTGAATGACCTTTAAGGGTGGGAGTAAAGGTTGTAGCATTTGTGGGTGTGAGTCCTGATTAGGTTTGTCACCCTAGGTTGGTCCAGAGCTGGTGGATTTGGATGGCTCTTCTATGCTAACAAAAGATTCTAATGTGCTTGAGCCTTTTGTTCACTGCCTTCTCAGAGTCAAGTTCTAGTGATGCAGTTCTTGCAGATTGTCTTAGTAATTATTATAAATGACATGTTAAGTGTTTTATTATAAAAAGACATGGTAATTTATTTCTATGAGGTGTCATAAATGGCATAGTGGTTAAAACTGTTATAAATGGTGTGTTAATTGTTTTATTAAAGAGAAGTGGTAAAAAGAGTGGGAGGATTTTAAGTGTTATGAATTACTCTCTCTCAAACAGACGAAACCCTAAAAAACTGCCCCTCTTCTGTCTCTTTGCCCTTCATGTCCTATTTTACTCTTATAGAATACATTGGTTTTTTGTTTCTTTGTTATATTGTCAGTAAGCTTTTTCCTAATTTCTTAATAAATGTCTAAGTTAAGTGTCTTTTATAAATTCTGTTATATATTGGTTCCGCAGTCTTTTTTTTTTTTGTGTGTGTGTTTAGCAGATTTTACTAATATTATTTTCATCTATATTGTAATGTACATCTATTGATGTCTTAAAAATATTAAATTAATATCTGTTATCCAGTTTTCTTTTTGATATAAAATTGGAAATAAACTAATTATAGCTCAATATGCTCTTATATGTAACACTAATGTTGAGACATATTTCCGGTAGCACCCTTGTAATGAATTTTAGCTATGTTTAATATGTTAGATGATATATTTTGAATATATGATGCACAAATAATATTGCTTACATTTTTTAGAATTTTTTGTGATTTTTTCAAAAAAATTTGGGCCTTCTATCTATCATTTTGAGCGTATTGGCTGTACCTTTTGAGTCGATGACCTATACCGCAACATCGAACCATATCTGTGAACTTTGATTTTTCATGTTGGTCACGAGGGAAATGTTATAGTTGGTGATGATGTTATGTGATGTCCATTATTGTTGTCCCCTTTTGCTTCATTACCTGTTCTAGTTGAATTTTTTACTTTCAAGTTTCATTTAGTTGCTTTTTATCACTACTCTTTCTTTCATTGTGCAATTAGGATGCTGGCATGCATTGGTAATACAACCTTTTTCTGCATAAAACCTGAAACGTAATCTTGGATAATGGATTACATGGTGGGTCATCATGCATAGAGTGGCTACTCTTATGCTGCCTTCGTTTTTGTCAAATTTGTCCTATTATGCTTGGTTGGTTTTAATTTATTGTCATTATTGTTTTTTAATTTAATTTGCTTGGTATAGGTTAGGATTGAACCTTTTATTGTTTGTACTTAATTGTTGATGTTGGCACTTGAAGTGAATGGGACACTTCAATTTTTTAAGATTAAAGATTGGAATATTGCTTTAAAGATATACTTCATATTGATTTACTATTTTGTGTTGGGTGTACCAATCTCTATTTGAGTTTAAAAGGTGTGCTTTAGTTCACAAAGTTTTGTATATGGATCTATTTTCTGTTTACGTTTTTTTCTTCCTTATTTATNTTTTGAATATATGATGCACAAATAATATTGCTTACATTTTTTAGAATTTTTTGTGATTTTTTCAAAAAAATTTGGGCCTTCTATCTATCATTTTGAGCGTATTGGCTGTACCTTTTGAGTCGATGACCTATACCGCAACATCGAACCATATCTGTGAACTTTGATTTTTCATGTTGGTCACGAGGGAAATGTTATAGTTGGTGATGATGTTATGTGATGTCCATTATTGTTGTCCCCTTTTGCTTCATTACCTGTTCTAGTTGAATTTTTTACTTTCAAGTTTCATTTAGTTGCTTTTTATCACTACTCTTTCTTTCATTGTGCAATTAGGATGCTGGCATGCATTGGTAATACAACCTTTTTCTGCATAAAACCTGAAACGTAATCTTGGATAATGGATTACATGGTGGGTCATCATGCATAGAGTGGCTACTCTTATGCTGCCTTCGTTTTTGTCAAATTTGTCCTATTATGCTTGGTTGGTTTTAATTTATTGTCATTATTGTTTTTTAATTTAATTTGCTTGGTATAGGTTAGGATTGAACCTTTTATTGTTTGTACTTAATTGTTGATGTTGGCACTTGAAGTGAATGGGACACTTCAATTTTTTAAGATTAAAGATTGGAATATTGCTTTAAAGATATACTTCATATTGATTTACTATTTTGTGTTGGGTGTACCAATCTCTATTTGAGTTTAAAAGGTGTGCTTTAGTTCACAAAGTTTTGTATATGGATCTATTTTCTGTTTACGTTTTTTTCTTCCTAATGTCACTGTCATGTTGCTTTGCCATTGTTCTGGTATCATTGATCCGTACTAATATTTGGATTTTCTTTCGATTTTTTTTATTTGGAGCTTGACAGTACAAAACATCCAGCGAATGCAATGCTGCAGATTCAAGACCAGAGGAGCCCCCCCCCCCCCGGCCCGCGGGCAGCCAAAAGTTTAGGCAGAGGGTACTTGCATAAGTTATTCAAAATTGTTTTGCGCTATGCTATTTAACAATGCTTGGACAGTCTCTTGGCTCGTTTCATATTTGAAATTTGTACGATTGTGTTTTATCCCAATCTTCAAATAAATACAAATAGAACTGTGTTTTCATGTGTATGGTTTCTTTGCATACTTCTTTTCTAGTATATTGTATTCTCTAAATTTTTCTGAGAGATTTTTCAAAATTTCTTGCTCCTGTTGGTGATAAGTCTTGTTTCTAGCAAAATCATGCCCAATTAGTCTATTATTCTTAGGAACCATTATACAGAAAATGATTGGACAATTGCACTGCGTATTCTCTTGGATGATATTTCCCCAGAAGGTCTTCGCATCAGACAGCCTTCAATTCGAAACCAGTTTCTTTAGGACAGAACAAACTCGCTAACAAGGTAAACATAAATATTTCACAATTTGGATTAATAACTACAAGATCCATAGATTAGAGGTAATATNCCCCCCCCCCCCCGGCCCGCGGGCAGCCAAAAGTTTAGGCAGAGGGTACTTGCATAAGTTATTCAAAATTGTTTTGCGCTATGCTATTTAACAATGCTTGGACAGTCTCTTGGCTCGTTTCATATTTGAAATTTGTACGATTGTGTTTTATCCCAATCTTCAAATAAATACAAATAGAACTGTGTTTTCATGTGTATGGTTTCTTTGCATACTTCTTTTCTAGTATATTGTATTCTCTAAATTTTTCTGAGAGATTTTTCAAAATTTCTTGCTCCTGTTGGTGATAAGTCTTGTTTCTAGCAAAATCATGCCCAATTAGTCTATTAAGCTTAGGAACCATTATAGAAACCATTATACAGAAAATGATTGGACAATTGCACTGCGTATTCTCTTGGATGATATTTCCCCAGAAGGTCTTCGCATCAGACATCCTTCAATTCGAAACCAGTTTCTTTAGGACAGAACAAACTCGCTAACAAGGTAAACATAAATATTTCACAATTTGGATTAATAACTACAAGATCCATAGATTAGAGGTAATATGAGTCCGAACACTATACGGGACGATTTTCTTACTCGTACAGTTTAGGCTGAAGACCAGGGGAATTTTT
>CAUOFW020006891.1:82679-163458 GCA_963454935.2 Ilex paraguariensis | reverse complement strand
GGGGGAAGGACCAGCACCTGTCATACAGTTCAGGCTGAAGACCAGAAGTTTGAGAGGATTAGAACCAGCACCTGCCATACAGTTCAGGCTGAAGACCAGGAGAAGCTTGGGAGAGGGTTAGAACCAGCACCTGCCAGAGAACGACCCGTGCTTGTGCATGCGAGAGCGCGGGTGTAGATCATCGCTTGTAGCATATGTTAGTGCTCTCATAAAGAACTGTTAGATGAAGAGTGTCCATAACTGTTAGTGCAACCTGCTGGCTGATAGCAATCATAATGCAAGACATTCTACCAAACCAAACCCATCAAAACCACAAAGTGAGATTATAATTTCCTTGCAGGACTGTTCCACATTTTAAAAACAACAACGATATCAATAGCCACCAATCCAAGTTACATTACAAATTCAATTTAGTTTAGTATAACTCGAAAACAGTATCTTCTGTGGTAAGGACATATCCAAGGGTGAAATCAACAATCCAGCCACCCTGAAAGAGTATTACTTACAAAAATCATCAGTGATCACTTCAGCAAATCACTAAGATTGCAATCAATTAACTGGAAACACAATACAGACAGCATTTCGAAACTCCCTCAAACAAAACAGTATCAGATCCACTTATACACTAGTTCAACTATGATCAATTAAGTCCCTGCAGTGGGCAATGCAGCCATAAAAGAGTTGTAAGATGACTCGAGATCGAAGTGAAGCTGCCGAGCCTGCTGCTCTGTCAACTCATCTGCTGCTCCCATCTTCGACAACCGCCCAATCCAGTCTCTCATCTTTGTCTTCCCCTCAAATTCAGGCGGCAAAATAGAAAGCTTATTAAGTGAACCTGATAAATCAGAGAGCAATGGATGAACTTGATCCACAGCCACCATATTCAACTTCAATGAGTCCATCGCAGTAATAAAATTCTGCACACATTCAGCCACATTGGCTGCCGAGGTAGTTGCCGACATTGCCGCAGCTGCCCTGTGCTCCACAGTGGCAGGAACGCCAGAGGTCACAAGGCGGTTTATGGCAGCCTGGCAGTCCATTTTATAGGTATCATGGAACCGCTCAATACTCGGGACTGTGTCTTTCAATGAGGAAGATAGGGTTTTAAAATGAGCAATCAACTTTTGGCATTCAACCTCATACTCTGCTGGTGAAATTATGTCACGAATATAGGCCTTTTCAAGCTTCTCTGTTGCTTTAATTATTGCAAAGAGCTCAGCAAAGTTTTCATACATCTCTCTTTCGCGCTTGTCATTCCATAGCTTAACCTCCATTGAAGAGTTTAATCCCGGGTTGTGGACCAAATTAGGTTTATGTATTCGAATTGGAGAAGAGGACGGGACACGCGCAAAAAGAATCTAAACTTCCCTGGACATCAACCAAAACAGTAAACACATTAGATTCAGAACAATACCATAAATCGTGATCATGAAATTCAAAACATTACGACAATCTATATACATCGGGGATCATGAAATTCAGAGCAACAATATATAATATCGACCTGAGTGCATCAAATGAATCTGGGTGTGTCTATATATTGGATTGTGCGTGTGTATCTATAAGAATGCATATCTACATGTATATACTGCAGATACACATGAAATCTAAGAGGAAAATTTCCAAACAAAACTAATTTACATCATTTGCATATAATGAAAAATAAAATATGAATCTAAGAGGAAACCCTCACAGAACAAACAGTTAAAGAGAACATTAAACATCGAACCAAAATAAGAAGGAACAGATGTTACAGATCATAACAATGGCAAAGAAATGATAAACCCAGAATCAAAACAGCGCAAAATTTCAAAATTGGAATCCCAACAACACAGTCCTTATATTTCAGAATCCAAATTTATAGATCAACATACCCAGAACTAAGACATAATATGATTCAATAACTCAATCAGAATTTCCACATAAATATATATACATACACGTATGTAGAGAGAGAGAGACATACAGAGAGCGAAAACGCGGCTTTGAATAATGGGAAGAGTGTTGCAGGTAGAGAGGAAAGAGTATGGGTGGAAGCAGGTTGTACGCTTGTGGACAGAGAGGTTGCGTGTGCGAAATCAGATCTAATAATAGTCCAATTCAGTAGGGGATGGCACGTGCTTTGCGCGTGCTTATCCCCACCTCGTTTTCAAGCATGCTATCGGATTCGGACAGGTTCTTAGTCAATCCTAATTCGATTCAAATTAATGATTCGATTCCGAACCCGATCAAAATCGCCGGATATCATGTATGAAATCTCAATTTAATCACTAGAACACTGAAAAACAATTCAATTACAGCACGCGCTGTAATTGAATTCGATCAAAATCGACGGATATCATTTGTGAAGTTCCAAATTAATCACTTCAAACAAAGAATTTCATCTCAATTGCTGCACAAATGTCTCAAAGTTCCAAGAGCTTACGCTCAATTTCGGTTCCCTTTCACCAAATATGTTCGAACTGAGGCTCAATTTCACCTCGAAATTCATAAAAGTTCGAGCCAGATCTTACCTGTGAGAAGCCCGAAAACGGGGCCGAGAGCGGAGCTTAGATTTGTTCAGAAGAGAGAGGAAAGGGTTCACCGGCAAAGAGGGTGGTTGACTGGCAGTAAACGGATAGGTGAGGAGAAAGAAAGATGGAGGCCGGGTAGGAATTAGGATCATTTTATACATTACATCCATTTTGCAAAGACAGACCTAAACAAAGTGGTGTAGTGGTCAAAACCTTGTTTTCCCCAACAATGCAATTTTGAGGAGGGATATTTTTAAACGAATCGATATTGAATAATTTTAAAAAAATGAGTTTGGTATGCTCGGCTTGACTTCACAAAGAAAATTCAACTTGTTATCAATCATAATTACGATAATCAACTTAGAGTTCGAGAGAATAATCGGTGTAAGTCTGAATATCTTAAAACAAAAAAAAACGACAGACCAAAACGGTTCAAATTAAACTCGAATTGGTGGACAAACAATCCTTACCCCATCCTATTAATATGAACAGAGAATGACTATGACATTGAAGTCAATACCTATCAAAATTTTTTAATTTTTAAAATCAAGTTACAATTGCAAATAGTACTATCAATTCTAAAATACTATAATCATGCAATAATTTTAAAAGGGGTCAAGTTACATAAAAGGTAAAAAGTAGCAGATTTTCTTGATAGATCACAACAACATTGGAACTATAACTTTTATTTTAGTCAAATTACAATTTCTAATGAACAATGTAGTGAATTTGCTAAGAGAACTGATAGGAAAAGCATATTCTTTTTACTGCCTACAAACTTGAAGAACCTTTCTCTTTCCTACCACCACCATGGACAGAGAAGCCGAAACTCCTGCTACAGAAAATCCCAGTTTACGGTACTTCACGGCCATGGCTGCAACCAGTGGCACCATCCCTGCTACCACATGCTAATGAAGCTACCACAGCTATTTGAGGTTGCAGTGGCTATAAGAATTGCTTACAGAGTAAGAACTATGCAAGTACTACAGGCAAGACTAGACTGAAAGTAATGGAGGAATTATTATATCTTGCATTCTCATTGCTTCCCTATATTTATATACCTATACAATTGTCTTGCCTGTTAAGCATTTACAAAAGAATATTCTAACCAATCCTAAATCAATGGCTAAACTAATTCTGACAAGCTCTACAAAATATATGACAGAAATAAAGAAGGAAAACTTCTCCAGTCAATCAAAGAAGATTATTTTATTTTCTTTTCTTGCAGATTCTTGTGATTCCAACTTCCTTCTAGAGATTATGATCCATGTTGACACTACTGAATAAGCAGACCCTTCCCTTCATCCCTAGCTGGAAGCCTTGTTGGCAATTACTTCTCTATTCTTCATATTTCAACAGCCCCCCTCAAGATGGAGAGTAGATATTTTCTACTCCCATCTTGGATAGATGAGAGAAAAAGTTGGCAGAACACAAAGGCTTGGTTAACATATTGGCAACTTTGAGAGGCACTGTTTACATGCTAAGTTACAATACTCCCATCTTGAACTTTATCGCGGATCAAATGGNTTCATATTTCAACAGCCCCCCTCAAGATGGAGAGTAGATATTTTCTACTCCCATCTTGGATAGATGAGAGAAAAAGTTGGCAGAACACAAAGGCTTGGTTAACATATCGGCAACTTTGAGAGGCACTGTTTACATGCTCAGTTACAATACTCCCATCTTGAACTTTATCACGGATCAAATGACAGTCAAGCTCAATGTGTTTGGTCCGCTTGTGGAAAATCGAGTTTGCTGCAATGTGTAATGCAGCTTTATTATCACAAAAATAGCACAGCTGCTTGAGGATGTTCTATTTGTAAATCATGAAATAAGTATCTAAGCCTCAGCTGAGGACCTAGAGATTGTGTTCTGTTTCTTGGATTTCCAAGACACCAAAGAAGAGCCAATGAAAACGCAATACCCTGTCACTGATATTCTCATATCTGGGCATGCCCCCCCAGTCCGAATTACTGTAAGCTCTAAGATTTATGTTGGATGCCGAAGAATAAAACAATCATTGTCCTGGTGTTCTTTTAATGCACTTCAATACTTTGTGAGTTGCATTCAAATGTGGANGCACAGCTGCTTGAGGATGTTCTATTTGTAAATCATGAAATAAGTATCTAAGCCTCAACTGAGGACCTAGAGATTGTGTTATGTTTCTTGGATTTCCAAGACACCAAAAAAGAGCCAATGAAAACGCAATACCCTGTCACTGATATTCTCATATCTGGGCATGCCCCCCTAGTCCGAATTACTGTAAGCTCTAAGATTTATGTTGGATGCCGAAGAATAAAACAATCATTGTCCTAGTGTTCTTTTAATGCACTTCAATACTTTGTGAGTTGCATTCAAATGTGGAAGCCTAGGAGTCTGCATAAATTGGCTCAATAATTGGACTGCATATGAAATGTTAGGTCTAGTTATGGTCAAATAGAGCAATCTTCCAATGAGTCTCCTGTAAATTGAAGGATCGGGGATAAGTTCTCCTTCATCCTTCAAAAGTTTGAAGTTTTGATCAAGTGGTATTTTGGTTGGTTTTGATCCAATTGTTCCAGAATCTGCTAATATGTCCAGCGCATATTTTCTTTGGCAAATATAAATTCCCTTTCCGATCTTGCTACCTCTATACCNGCAATCTTCCAATGAGTCTCCTGTAAATTGAAGGATCGGGGATAAGTTCTCCTTCATCCTTCAAAAGTTTGAAGTTTTGATCAAGTGGTATTTTGGTTCGTTTTGATCCAATTGTTCCAGAATCTGCTAATATGTCCAGCGCATATTTTCTTTGGCAAATATAAATTCCCTTTTCCGATCTTGCTACCTCTATACTNCAAGTGGTATTTTGGTTGGTTTTGATCCAATTGTTCCAGAATCTGCTAATATGTCCAGCGCATATTTTCTTTGGCAAATATAAATTCCCTTTCCGATCTTGCTACCTCTATACCGAGAAAATACTTCAATATCCCTAGGTCTTTGATTTTGAATCTGTCATTGAGAGAGGCTTTGAGAGATGAGATGATATTCATGTCATTGCTAGCTACTATGATGTCGTCCATATAAACCAAAACTGCAATGAAGGAGTCTTTGGTGGCTCTTGTTAATAAACTATAGTCTGCCTTGGACTGTTGGAAGCCTTGTTAGACANTAGGTCTTTGATTTTGAATCTGTCATTGAGAGAGGCTTTGAGAGATGAGATGATATTCATGTCATTGCTAGCTACTATGATGTCGTCCATATAAACCAAAACTGCAGTGAAGGAGTCTTTGGTGGCTCTTGTGAATAAACTATAGTCTGTCTTGGATTGTTGGAAGCCTTGTTAGACGNTGCTAGCTACTATGATGTCGTCCATATAAACCAAAACTGCAATGAAGGAGTCTTTGGTGGCTCTTGTTAATAAACTATAGTCTGCCTTGGACTGTTGGAAGCCTTGTTAGACAATAAAATCAAATCGCTTAGAATTTCACTGCCATGAAGCTTGCTTTAAGTCATATAAACTTTTCTTAAGCTTGCAAACCTTTGATTGCCCCTCCTTAGAAAACCCCTATGGCATTTCCATATATACTTCCTCCTTTAGATCTCCATGTAAGAATGCATTATTTACATCGAACTGGTACAAAAACCAGCCCTTAGCTGTTGCCATAGCAAGTAAGGTGCGAACAGCTACCATTTTTGCAACTGGGGAGAAGGTTTCATGGTAGTCTAGCCCCTCTTGCTGCGTATACCCCTTAGCTACTAGTCTAGTTTTGTACCTCTCAATGCTTCCATCAACCTTGAATTTAATTTTGTAAACCCACTTACACCCTATGACCACCTTTCCAGGAGGCAAGTCAGTAACAACCCAAATGTTATTCAATTCTAGAGCATCTATCTCAGTTTGCATGACTTTACGCCATTCAACACATTTCTGGGCTTGCTGGTAGGAACTAGGCTCGATGTGTGTTGAAATAGAAGTGACAAAGGCTTTATGATTACTTGACAATTTATGATATGATAATGTAGCACATAAAGGAGAAGGAGTACCTGACTTTGTATAGACCTTATCCTTGTTCAACTCCTACAAATGAAGAAGTGAGGAGGCCTGTTGACAAATGAAGTCTTGTAGATGTGAGGGTGCTTTCCTATTTCTGGTGGATTTTCTAGGAAAATGAGGGATCATGGTGGTGTCTTGGGAAGGCTCTAGAAGTGGTTCTACCTCTGCTTTAGGATCAATATTTTTAGATAAGTGGTTTGATTCTTCTGTAGTCTAAACCTCAGGTTGGAGACTTTGGCCATTTGGGTAGTCTAAATCAATGTTTACTAGTTGAGTGAAAGGTAATTCAAGAGTACTTGGTAGGGTATGACTTGTGTCTGCACTAGTGTCTTTGTAGGGAAATATACTCTCATGGAAAATGACATTCCTAGAAGTAAATTGTTTCTTGGTTTCTAAGTCAAATAACTTGTAACCCTTAATCCCAAAAGGATACCCCAGAAACACGCACCTTTTAACCCTTGGGTCAAATTTGCGTCTGTTATGAGTGAGGGGTAGAAACATATGCTTGGCATCCAAACACTCAAAGGTGAGAATAATTTGGCTTGGTTTTGAAGAGGAGTTCAAATGGTGTTTTGTTTTGAAGAAGAGGTGAAGGGGTTCTGTTTAGAAGATATATTTTTGTAAGAATACAGTCACTCCAATACTTCATATGGAGTTCAAATGGTGTTTTGTCTCCTTCACTTAATCATGGATTGGTCACGACAACATCCATGGTTGAGGACAAAAGAGGAAGAAGAAGAAGGCATTTGATATATATCCTGATGAAACAAAGAAGAGTACAACTCTTTAGTGCATAATGATCCTTAAATAGAGTGTGTATTTCACCAGATTAGGTTAATTACCAATCTTATTTTCCTATGTCTTTTCAACTTATGTCTCATATTGCGATCTTCTATATCATTTCTGTTAAAAAACACGTTTTGCAAAACATTCACCTCTCATATCCGATGGTCATCTACTGGACACGATAAACCTTAGTAGGAAAGTCGTAGTGAAGAGGAACAGTGTTGCTATGTAACTTTTTATGTGCTATAATTCAACACTTAACTAGAAATTGACCAACTAAATGTGAATCTTAGTGTTTCCTATCAAGCAAAGTTGAATGATTATGTTGGTTAGTGATGGACTATTACTCTATTAGAAATGGTGAAGGGGCTTGGATATATATATATATATGGAGTCAATTCATTCGGATAATCAGTGTGTGGAGCTGTTGCAATGCTCAAACAATCAGCCGGTATGACTTGGCCAAGTTGTACCTAACTCATCCTTGTGTGTTCTTGTTTCGTGTAAACAATGATTCTCACATGACTGGTGTACTTGGAGACGTCTTGGTCGACTCGGCCGAGTTATCTATATTGATTCGCGGCGTATAATTTGACATTCCGTGATGTTAACAGGATAACTTGAATATTTCTTCATGTCCAATTTCTTTTTATCTAGCATTTCGTGTGTTCTAACGTTCTCCAAGTGTTTCAATCAATGCGTCTCAATGTCCTCAAGATGAATTACACTTAGACCTTCAACCATGGTTGGGTGGCCATTAATTTGTTATCATGTGACGATGAAGTTCAATCAATGCATCTCAATGTCCTCAAGATGAACTACGCTGAGACCTTTCAACCATGGTTGGGTGGCCATTAATTTGTTATCATGTGACGATGAAGTATCAAACCTAAGCAAATGATCAACCTTTTCTAGAAGAAAAAAATTGCTCTTATTAAGCGAAAATGTTGTATTCAGCCAATGCTAACCTTCCATTAATACTTTAAAGTTATAGTTTTTGGATTTTTATTTATTTTAACGAAAAAAATGGACAACAATAACTTATTGCAACGATTGACATAATTTAAGGATTAACTTGAGACAATTAAAATTTAAGAGAGCAAATTGAAGAATGTCAATATTTAGGTGGCCTCGGTGACATTTACCCCGCTTTAGTGGTCATATATACACACATACAAAAAAAATTAATCTAATATTATAACTGATGATGCACAAATCGATATTGCGTAAAATCAACAGTCGAGTATATCAAGAGACACAATTAATGAGCAGTAAATAGGCAATCAATAACAAAACAGTAAATATGGAATCAACACAGAGATTTATAGTAGTTCGGTTCAGCTGACCTACTCCATTTTCGAGAACGGCAGTGGTAGCCGAAGATCTTTATTGATGAATAAAAGTCACCAGAAGAGTTACAATGCTTTTGGGAGGGAGGGAGAGACAGAGAGAGAGCAATGTGTGTAGGGAAGTGTAGCGTGTATAAAGATCTCAAGGTGGTGTCAAGATTTTAAGGTGATGTCTTTTATGTAAAGAGAGCTTACATTATATAAGCTTAGTAAGGCGGTGGGACGGTGACGTGAGGGATATGACTTTTACTATTTTGATAAATATAGTTATGGTAGAATTAGATCTCCGAGCGTATCCCGAGATTCTCTCCTCGTGCTCCTATTCCGTCAGGAGGAGAATCCTGAACTAGACCTCCTGAGTTGAGTTGGACCTCTAAGCTGGATTGGACTTGAATTGGAATGGTAAAGTCAAGAGGGTAAAACACTCCACGAGGTTACGCAAAGCATGGGACAAAGGAGAGAAAGGATCCCCCTGGGGTGGCCCCCCTTGGGCGACGCCCCTTTGGGGTAGCCCCTTAGACGGGGCCCCTTGGGGTTGCCCCTTGAGGGTGTCTCTCTTGGACTCCTCCTTGAGTTTGGCTTTCCCTTGGCTTGGGCTCTTCCTTGACATGTTGATTTGG
This sequence comes from Ilex paraguariensis, assembly GCA_963454935.2. Lineage (NCBI taxonomy): Eukaryota > Viridiplantae > Streptophyta > Magnoliopsida > Aquifoliales > Aquifoliaceae > Ilex > Ilex paraguariensis. Next base: position 154,157 of record CAUOFW020006891.1, on the reverse strand, counting down.
GTGACGTGGGCCTCCCTTGATTAATTGGATCTGTCCTAATTATTTTTGGCCTCATCAATAACTAAGAATTTCAATTGCACATTTATTTATCGATGAGAGTAATTTAATCTTCACCCAGCTTTATCAGTACAAAATTCATTTCAAAAAAAGAATTTCTGCCCAAAAACATTTTCTTTGCACCGCCCCGATGTCAGACAACCTAAGAAATAAACGTTTCTGCCCAAATACTCTTATTTTTTTTACTATAATAGAGAACTCTATTGGAGTTGCTAAAAAATTTGTACTTTCTATTTTACTTTTTCATGAAAGATAATTTTTATCTTGAAAAATATGCTCTTTAAAATGAAGAGGATTATGGGATTATGAGTTGTTTGATTTATAATAAATAAAATTGAGTGAAGATATAATAGCCCTAAAAATACCTATGTCTGTATTATCTATATCTATACTACTAATAAAAATACTTTAATATAAAAAAATTTTGATTCACTATTTTACCCTTATAAAAATTTGTAGAAACCATTATATCCTTTCATAATTAAATATCTAAATTACTATCATATCCTTATGTATTTAAAATTTCTAAATTACCTCTAACATCTTTTTTAGTGATTTGTTTCCCATGTTTAAGTATCAATTTCAATAAAAATTTTGTTGTTACACTTAAAAAATATGTGCACCATTAAATTTTTTTAATAAAGTGTTAAAAAACCCTTCAAAAACTCTATTAATTTAACATTATTCATTGTATATACAAATATATATAATATTGTCCCTACATGCATAGACACACAATTTTCACATAAAAAGTTTAACCTTTTTATTTTTAGAATAAAAAATAATCATATATATAATTTTTAAAATCAATTTATGTTACATCAGCATAATTCTTTAGTTGTAGTAAATTTTCCAAATTATATTAAGATTTTGTGTGAACATAGATTGTAATGTATTAATCAGGTATATTAAATTTTATTTGAATGCCTAACTAATTCCTAATTACAGAAAAGTTCAAAATATAAATAGTATATTGACAATTATTTTTATTTTATTCAATGTATAATAAAAAAATCCTTACCAAATGAATGTCAAAAAGAAATTATTTTTCAAACATCACTAAAAATCACTCTCAATCACAAAATTCTAAAAAGAAATAGAACTCTAACTATTTTTTATTCTTTTTTCTTATAATTAGAACAACATATCTTGGGAACATATAAAATTTTTTACAATTATATAATAAAATATGAGCGATGAAAAAATAAGTTTGATAAATTTAATATAATATTTAATTCAGATATACATATACCTAAATTTTTTTTATTAATTTTTGTGCACGAAAATTATTCACATGTAATGCACGTGGTACATTACTAGTGACTTATAAATGTCAACTTTTGTAAAAAAAAATTGATTTCTTATTTTATCTTTAATTATTATTATAAAATCAATAATACCTTCATATTACTTTCATCTCATTTTTATTTTATATACTTATTTGACTTTTAAGTTATTTTAGACTTTTTTTTTACAATATTTGAATTCTAAATTCTTTATTACTTTCATACACTTTTTATTGCCTATACCTATTTGACTTCTAACTTATTTTGGATTTTTCTATTAATAGTATTTGAATTATAAATTGTTTTACACTCATTTATTAGTAGTGCACTTTCATACATTTTTTATATCTATGTAAATAGAAAAATGTCTAATGGGTCGGGGAGATATCTAAACAAATGATATATTAGATACTGAAATAGGGGTAAAATAGATCAATAATTAACTATAACAGTAGTTAAAAATAAGAATTAATTATTCTACACATAATTTATGATTCAATTTAATTACATATATAATTTAAAGTTTTTATAAAAAAAATTATTTAAATATATTCACTTACATCGCACTTCGTGCATCGCTAGCAATAATAAAAGGAAGAGTAATATTAGATTGACTAAAAAGAGATAAAAAAATAAAAATTAAATAATGTAACACTATTGTAATAAAAAAAATTATATATTATAAATTGTCAAAAATAAGACTAATTATGATAATATCATATAAATTTTTTTTTTTTTTGGTCAAACTAATATGCCTCTTTGAGTAAAGAGTATTAGTGTACGACTGAGAGCCATAAATGTCACAGATGTGCATCATTTAGTATTGACACACTACAACTTCCGGGTAAATGAACCCTTGGTTGGTGACTGACTCAAAGTAAATCCCAACCAACTCCACCCAGACATTGATTCATTTATTAAAATCCCAATTAAATGCTATTTTTTTTATTATTAATACTATTTAAACTTAATTTGTTCAACTCATTTATAATATAAAATAATACAGATTTTAATAAGTTCATCCAACGACTTTAAATACATTCATTTAATGATCATCAATATTTTTCTTAAAATTATTTATATTAAATCCCTCTCTTACAAAATCTATTATTTTATATTTACGTTGCACCGTCCTCTCGAGGTTGGACTAGTCTATATAATAAAACAGGAATGTATTTAAAATTTATCTTAATAATATTTTTTCTCTTAAAATCATCATCAATCACTTATCTCACCTATCATCCGTTTGTTAGATTCAAACGTCAAATCACATGAATATATTTAATCATTTATATATTTTCTTTCTAAAAATATTATACCACTAATTTCTATCATATATTTAATTTATTTTTAATTAATATATTTTAAAAAAATTAATATAATAAAATTAAATTTTAAATACTTTAATTTTATATTATATCGTGTCGTGCATTAGTTATAACTTGCCTTATATGAGTGTGGTTGACAGGTTGGTTGTAATACGCAGCAGGCTGTGGTTTTGGCAATGACATCAATATGGTTCATTATACTTCCTGTCTTATTTTTCTGAGCAACAAATTCAATTTTAGCAGGTGGTAGATAGAAACTCATTAACTCACGCCTTCACTTCACAGCACTACAATTTTTTTGTTCATTTCATTTCTCTCTCTGTCTCTCACACACACACACACACGCGCGCATTAACTCATACGTCTACCCCGAGTAAATATTGGGCATAAGACTTATACTAAATTAACATTATCACTTAAGATATTAATCGCCAAATAAAAAAAAAAACGAAATTCATTTGTTAGTTTATCATTGAACGATTACGCTACATGGTAATAATATCTAATATTTCTACAACACCATAATTTTGATAATCTTTACAAGTTAATGTTATTTAAATTTAAAAAATTGATCTAATTTATTGATATAATTATGTGATAAATAATAAATACTTAATAAAAAGAAGTTTAAGAGTTACTATCACCACAATAATATTGAAATGTGTCATTATGACATCATTATATTAATTTTTTATGTATGAATAACATTATAAAGCAATATATAGGGGTTTGCACATTTGCCAGAGCTCAGTGTTCTCTCTCTCTCTCTAATGGAGTTGTTTGACGTGGTGGTTCTCTGTCTAGCAGCACTCTTCCTCCATTCATGGTGGCGATACTGGTCACTCACTGGTGGCGGAAGAAAGAACCTCCCACCGGGGCCACCAGGTTGGCCTCTTGTGGGAAACTTATTTCAAGTAATCCTCCAACGAAGGCACTTCATTTATGTGGTTCGAGATTTACGTATCAAGTATGGCCCTATCTTCACCATGCAAATGGGACAACGAACCCTAATCATCATTACCAGCTCTGAGCTCATTCACGAAGCCCTAGTACAGAGAGGCCATATTTTCGCCAGCCGGCCACCGGACTCGCCGATCCGACTCTTGTTCAGCGTCGGAAAATGCGCCATCAACTCGGCGGAGTACGGCCCTCTGTGGCGGACCTTACGGCGGAACTTTGTCACCGAACTGATAAACCCTACAAGAATCAAACAGTGTAGTTGGATTAGAAAATGGGCTATGGAGAATCACATGAAGAGGCTTGAAAATGAGTTTCTTCAGAAGGGTTTTGTGGAGGTTATGAAGAACTGTAGGCTCACTATATGTAGCATTCTCATTTGTCTTTGCTTTGGTGCAAAAATCTCCGAAGATCGGATTAAGATTATCGAAAGTATTCTGAAAGATGTGATGATGATGACGACGCCGAAGCTGCCGGACTTCATGCCGGTTCTTATGCCGTTGTTTCGCTGGCAACTGACAGAAGCAAAGGAGCTGAGAAGAAAACAAATGGAGTGTTTGGTTCCTTTGTTAAGGGACAGAAAAGCCTTCGTGGAGAGTGGTGGAAACCCCAGCAGCAGCAGTTCAGAGATGGTAATTTTGACATATAAAACATATAAGTTTTTAAATATCTCATTTATTTTATTTACTCTAATGGACCCCCTTTTAATTTTTAAATTAAATGGATACAAATTAAATTTATTTTATTAGGGTGATTAAGTTTTCTTTTAGGAGTTTAAAACCTTGACCCATGGTTAATGTCTATCGGACATATACAATATAATTTCTAGGTTTTTGACCGAAAGAATTAATCGAAATAATCATAAATCGATAACCAACAAAAAATATAATTGTTAGGAAAGTATACATTAATGCCTATGCGACAGAGACAATAATTCCTCGGATAGTATATATATTTATATATCAAGCTTCTTTTCTTTTAATATTTTCTATAAATTTGGCTTCGTTTTTTTTTTTGATTTCTATAATGTTTTTTAAGTTCTTTCTTTGGCCTCTATTTGTATTTTTGCAACAACATCGACTTTTTGGGTTAGGTTAATTCCAACCTCTTGATTTTACAGTCTTTAAAAACAAACATGCAGGAGAAATCTTTTCCTTCCCGATCAAATCAACTCGGAGAAGGAAGTCAAACTCTTAACTTTTATCACAACTTGGTTTTTCCTCTTAAGCATTCTTAAGTCCGACCTCTACTTTCTCATTTATATAAAAAAGATCTGATTTATAACAATATTTACACAACTCTTAGAAATCATAGAGCAATTCGTTCTACTTTTGTTAAACTATTGTATTTGTCAATATCTAATTTTTCCCCTATATTTTCAGCTAAAAAACAAAAAATCGACTGTTCTTCCTATTGTTCATATGCATGTGTGTAAATGGATAGCACAATAACTAGTGTTCCCACGTTGAAGTTTATAAAATTATGCAAATTTCTCCCAACAGGTGAGCCCTATCGGAGCAGCCTATATTGACTCACTGTTCCAGCTTGAACCGGCCGGCCGTGGCCGGTTCGGTGAAGAGGAGCTCGTGACACTGTGCTCGGAAGTGATCAACGCCGGAACTGATACAAGTGCTACGGCGACTGAATGGGCTCTGCTTCATTTAGTCATGAACCAAGAGATGCAAGAGAAGTTGTACAAAGAAATCGTCCACTGTGTCGGAAAAGATGGCGTTATCACCGACGGCGACGTGGAGAAAATGCCATATCTCGGCGCAGTGGTGAAGGAAACCTTCCGGCGACACCCGCCGAGCCATTTCGTGTTATCACATGCAGCAACAGAAGAGACTGAGCTCGGAGGATTCACAATTCCGGCGAACGTCAACGTGGAGTTCTACACTGCATGGGTGACGGAGGATCCGACCATATGGAAGGATCCCGGCGAGTTTCGGCCTGAGAGGTTCTTGGACGGTGGCGATGGGGTCGACGTTGACATCACCGGGATGAGGGGTGTGAAGATGATGCCTTTTGGCGCCGGCCGGCGTATTTGTCCGGCGTGGACTCTGGGTACGTTGCATATTAACTTGTTGCTGGCTAAGATGGTGCGTGCATTCAAATGGGTTCCGGTTCCGGGTGCCCCGCCCGACCCAACTGAGACCTTTGCGTTCACTGTTGTAATGAAGAATCCTCTAAATGCTGTTATTTTGCCCAGGAATTAGATGTGAAGGATAATTCAATATTGTTTGGATTAAATTTATTGATAAAATTCAATATTGTCGTTAGATACATAGTGGAAACCATTTAGCATTGGGATCCACTATCCATCTAACCACTATAACGTGTCAATCAATAAATTTGATCTAAGTAATATTTAGTCAATCGGTATTACTAGTCATTTGAATTCTTAGCGTGCATGGAGTATGTTAGTGGACAATTAATTTATTTTCCTTGTAATTAGTGTAGTATTTGCTAATTGCAATTATCAAACTATTTTCTTTTTTTTTTTTGTGCTAAATTATAAAATCTTCCTAATGTTATGAGGTGATGCTAGACTAACCAAAAATGATACTAATATAAATAAAATGATGCAACAATTTTTTTGTAAGCAAAAGTTATATATGGTATAAGCAATGAATATTAGTCTTTTTATGACCGTGGCGAAAAAGTTATATATGTTATAAATATGATGTATTAAACTCATAATTAATTAGATATTTTTTATAAATTTTAACTAAGTATTGTAAGTAAATTGCTCTCGATTATTCAATTATTTGATAACTAGTGTCATTTTTTCGTTAAATGATCACTATTAGTTCAATTCTCCATCTTATCGACAAAAAAAAAAAAGATTGATCAAATTCTATTGAGCTATAAAAAATAGTATATCAAAAATTAAAACCAAATCACAATTTTTAGATATTTAAAATGGCGAGACTCTAGACAGTTGGGCAACTTCCAATTTGACACGTGTAAAGACATAGCTGTTATAAGACCGAAGAGGCATTGAGGACATAAGCCAACGAGTAATGGCTCGGAGGAGCCAAGTGCAAATACTGACGCTTGTATTTAATACGACTTGACCACACATTTATGATAATATGAGTGACTAAGATAGATTTATTAATGTGTTCCTACCTCCTTAAGACCTATGTCTGCGGTCATGATGACTAGATATTAATGGTTATTACGTCGAGTATATCTCCTCGGTGTACACGGGGGTATTGTTTCCTCGAGTATTAAACGCTCAATAATAGGTGTCAGGCACCGATCAACGACCCAAGTGCTCGGGAGTAGCCTTAAGTGTTTGACATCTTCCCGAACACTTGTTCTATCATCGTAGCATTAAATATGTAAAAATTTGGGTGGAGAACACTCAGATCTTCGTGAGTAAGAGTGTCAGGCATTGAATGTTCAGGTAAGACTTGAAGTCTTTGCATTCATTACTAATTCAGATATAAATACTACTTAGAAAAATGAACAAAGGTACGCAAAACTAGATTGACACAAAAAATACACTGCATTCAAGTCTTCAATCTTATACTAACTTAAGCTTTGGAGTGGATAAGTTGGATATTCACCTGGCCCCCTTTCTAACCTCGTGATTATTTTAAGTTCACCATACAGGCGACCGCTATCTCAATCTATTGCAGAAAATCTCTCGTGCATAAAGAAAAAGAAAAAAAAATTTCCTACCTACCAATCCTTGTGCAATGTACAAAATATTCTTTAATGAATTTTAGTATGAACAACTTACCTTAACCTTATAAAGATCAACTTTTCTTATTTTTTTTATATGTAATCAAAAATCATTTCAATCACACATCTTTTAAACTCATAACTATTACTATGTTAGAGATACATTTAATTGCCAACAAAAACATCTCCATTTTGTCATTCGAGCCCTATGTGAACCCTACGTCAATGTGGTAGCCCAAACTTGTGCTGGGTCTCCTTGATAGCACAAACACAGACCACTTTAACAGCCCAAAACTTGGTTGTAGATTGCTCCGAGTTTCTGGGAGAAACAAGCTACACAAGAATAAAGAAAACTATGGTACCCAAAAAAAATAAAATTGGAATGGTACTGAAAAATAAAAAATTTTCTTTAAAGATGATGGATCAAGCCCAAATGGTCCAATCTATGTGGAAAGTTCAAATCCCAATTGAGGAGCTCAACCTCATTTAAAGATCCACCAAGCCCAACATAACTCAAGACCAGTTAGACTCTTTGCTTAGCCACATCATCAAGAGGGAGAGCATAGGAAGCCTTACCTGCACCGTATCTTTGACCGTATCCCATTGAGAGCACCGCAACTGTCTAGTCCGTTAAGGAGAAGTCATGAGCTCCACCGGAATAGTTATGTAGTTGCTAACACCTCGCCCAAATCTGTTAGGAGGGCAACTATAAATTGTGAGCTCCACCAACACTTGGGGGGCATGATGAGCACCACACTGATTACTTAGGCATCACATTTTCTCTGAGCACGACTCTCTCCTCTCCCTCAAAGCTTGTACTCTCTGCTCTCAACACCCTTAAATTAATAAAAGACTCGGCAACTAGAGTCATTCAAGAGTGGACGTAGGTCGAGTTGACTGAACCACTATAAATTGCTTGTGTCTCTCCATCTCCTTATATTATTTCTTATATTTATTATTTACACTTGACAAGTGGTGTGCAAAATTATTTTGTGCATCATCAGTTTGGCGTCGTCTGTGGGAAAAAGACAAAATTCTCACTCCTGAACTTTCCATCCACTGAACCAATGGTTATCACTACCCANGATCAACTTTTCTTATTTTTTTTATATGTAATCAAAAATCATTTCAATCACACATCTTTTAAACTCATAACTATTACTATGTTAGAGATACATTTAATTGCCAACAAAAACATCTCCATTTTGTCATTCGAGCCCTATGTGAACCCTACGTCAATGTGGTAGCCCAAACTTGTGCTGGGTCTCCTTGATAGCACAAACACAGACCACTTTAACAGCCCAAAACTTGGTTGTAGATTGCTCCGAGTTTCTGGGAGAAACAAGCTACACAAGAATAAAGAAAACTATGGTACCCAAAAAAAATAAAATTGGAATGGTACTGAAAAATAAAAAATTTTCTTTAAAGATGATGGATCAAGCCCAAATGGTCCAATCTATGTGGAAAGTTCAAATCCCAATTGAGGAGCTCAACCTCATTTAAAGATCCACCAAGCCCAACATAACTCAAGACCAGTTAGACTCTTTGCTTAGCCACATCATCAAGAGGGAGAGCATAGGAAGCCTTACCTGCACCGTATCTTTGACCGTATCCCATTGAGAGCACCGCAACTGTCTAGTCCGTTAAGGAGAAGTCATGAGCTCCACCGGAATAGTTATGTAGTTGCTAACACCTCGCCCAAATCTGTTAGGAGGGCAACTATAAATTGTGAGCTCCACCAACACTTGGGGGGCATGATGAGCACCACACTGATTACTTAGGCATCACATTTTCTCTGAGCACGACTCTCTCCTCTCCCTCAAAGCTTGTACTCTCTGCTCTCAACACCCTTAAATTAATAAAAGACTCGGCAACTAGAGTCATTCAAGAGTGGACGTAGGTCGAGTTGACTGAACCACTATAAATTGCTTGTGTCTCTCCATCTCCTTATATTATTTCTTATATTTATTATTTACACTTGACAAGTGGTGTGCAAAATTATTTTGTGCATCATCAGTTTGGCGTCGTCTGTGGGAAAAAGACAAAATTCTCACTCCTGAACTTTCCATCCACTGAACCAATGGTTATCACTACCCAATCCATGAACCAATACGAAGACAGTCCACCACGAGAGGAGGAGGTTGCTCCTCCACCAGCCAACCCTGTCCTTAATGCTCCAGCTCTGAATCCCCAGCAAATGTTGGAGACTATGCAGCAGCTGGTGGCCCAAAACCAACAACTATTGTAACTCATGCTTGCTGGCCAAGGAAGAACACAACATGGAGGACCTCAAGGACGAGCACAACTCGAAGGTGCACAACATGGAGGACCCTAAGGAGCTCTACGCGCTGAACACCAAGGAGCTCCACGCCTAGGCGCCCCCTTGGGAGTCCCCTTGGGCGCTCTACTCAAGGGAGCCTAACATGAGGGAGTTTCACCTCCCCCTCCTCTTGCTTCCCATGGAGAGGACCCTTATTTCCAAAAGGATGAGGGCGAAAACCAAAGCATCGAGCATGGAAGTCATGCCCATGATCATTTCAGAGGAGCTCCCAATCATTGGGACCCGAGACTGTAGACCACATGGTAAGGCATATGGATACGTCTTTCAAGCCTGATGTAGCGAACTACCCCCTCCCTCAGAAGTTTAAAATGCCATATGTGGAGACCTTTGATGGAACAAAGGATCCACTAGACCACCTCGACACTTACAAGACTTTGATGTAGCTGCACAATGTACCAGACGAAAATCATATGCAGGGCATTCCCAACCACATTGAAGGGGTCTGCCCGACAGTGATTTGCTAAGCTCTCCCCCGCCTCCATTGCTTCCTTCGCTAAGCTTAGCAGATCATTTGTTTCACATTTTATTGGAGGGTGTCACCACCAGAAGCCTATTTCGCACCTACTTAGTATAAAACAGGATTGCGAGGAGAGCCTGAGAAGTTACCTCACTCGTTTTAACTAGAAGGTACTTGAAGTTGNCGAGGAGAGCCTGAGAAGTTACCTCACTCGTTTTAACTAGAAGGTACTCGAAGTTTATGAACCCAATGACAAAGTCACCATGAACACCTTTCTGGGAGGCCTCCGCTCATCCATATTCCTTTTTTCAGTAATGAAGCAACCACCAAAGAGTATGTCAGAACAATTGACAAAAGCTCAAAAATATATGAACGCTGAGAAAATCAACAGGTCTAGGCGAGGTAAATCATCTCTCAGATCTCCAAAAGCTTGACCTACCTCTGCACTGTTCTCAAACAGGCAATCTCAATATCCAGCTTAGCGACTCCCTCACAGGTCGCCAAAAGCTTAGCTTACCTCTATACTGTTCTTAAACAAACAGCCTCAATATCCAATTTAACGACTCTCTCGTGGGTCGCCAAAAGTTTGGTCTCTGCACTGTTTTCAAACAGACAACCTCAATATCCAGCTTAGCGACTCTCTCGTGGGTCGCCAAAAGTTTGGCCTCTGCACTGTTCTTAAACAAACAGCCTATATCTCCAGCTGAGCGGCTCTTTCACGGGTCGCCAAAAGCTTGGCCTCTGCGCTGTTCTCAAGCAGACAACCTATACCTCAAGCTTAGAGCCTTTTTCATAGGTCGCCAAGAGCTAGGTCTTAAAAGGTGTAATTCTCTCACGAGCAGTTCTCCAACTCTGTCTTTGCTTTCGCGCAAGCAGCCTACTTCTCTCTATAGGTAATTATGTGAGATATTTTAATGTTTAGAATAACATTATTTTTGTCTTCACAATAAGGTAGTCCCAAGCTCGTCCTAGGCACCCAACACCTCCTAGGCGCCCAGAACCTCCCAGGTGCCTAAAGGAGGCAGCCCAGCACCTGAAGAGGTGTATGCTCGCCCAAATGGAGTAGCCCAACACCTAAAGAGGTGCTTGACCCCCTCTGCTCATCCAAACGAGGAAGCTCAGCACTCGGAGATATGACTGCCCCCATTTGCTCATCCAAATGAGGAAGCTCAGAACCCAGAGAGATGCTTGACCACATTTGCTCGCTCTAACGAGGCAGCCCAGCACCCGGAGAGGTGCCTGACCGCTTTTGCTCGACCAAACAGGGTAACCCAACACTTGGAGGGGTGCCCGACCGCCTTTGCTCGCCAAAACGGAGCAGCCCAGTAGCTGGAGAGGTGTCTGACCCTTTAAAGTTTCACAAAACAACACTTTTGACACCTAAATCAGCGCCTATGGTGCCCGAATCATCGTTTGGAGTAGTGCTTAGATCAGCCCTTGTACCAAGGTTGCTGCCCTGCTCTCCTCGCTGCACCTTGGACTGATTTTCTACACTTTTTGCTGAAAAAATACTACTGCCCATCGCTCGTGAGCTGCCCAGGACAGTAGAATTTACGCTGCCTAGTGCGTCTAAGTTGTCCAGGACAGCAGAAATAGCACCTAGGCTGCTGCCCAGCCTCCCTGCTTGCCCAATGTGCACGTCTGCTGCACGCCTGATGGTCTAGAGAGCCCCATTTTTTACCTGCATGCTGCTGTCCAGCTCCCTGCTGTGCGCACCCATGCTGCTCAGCTCCCTATTTTGCGCGCCAAGGCTGTCCAGCACTCTACCCAAGCTGTCCAGCTCATTGTGCTGCGCATTCAAGCTGTCCAGCTCCCTTTTCTGCACCTAAGCTGTCCAGGACAGCCCTTCCAGTGCCTGGGCAGCCCCCTGCACTCCAAAAAAATCCCTTAAATCCATCTAAACCAGCGCCTACCACCTCTCTTCTTTCGATCTCCACCACTCCCTCTTCAATCAACATTGTCCACTTGAAAACTCCACTCGAAATGGGTAGAACTTGAGTTCTCAAGATTTTCAAGAGGTGAGTGCTCAATCTCAAAGTGAATGAAATGGGTAGGATGAATGAGATGGTTATATTTATAGGTTAAGGTTTTTAAAGAGGGAAAAACTCAAATTGAAGGTTTTGGGCTCTTCTAAAAATCCTAGCAAAAGTGGAAAAAACTTGAGGCATGCAAAACAAAAATGCATTGTTGAGGGAAAGAGTCATCTAGCAGAGGAAGTTTCCACCACTTATAACTCAAGGAGCAAATTAATGCACCCTTCTCCAAGTTTCCTTGAACACGTGGCATTGGGGGGCAAATGATGGGTTAAGCTCAAATGGCCCAATCTATGTGGAAAGTCAAATCTCAATTGAGGAGCCCAACCTCATTTAAAGATCCACCAAGCCTAACATAACCCAAGACCAGTTAGATTCTTTGCTTAGCCACATCATCAAGAGGTAGAGCATGGGAAGCCTTACCTGCACCGCCGAAGGAAACGGTCCACCTTCACCGTATCTTTGACCGCATCCCATGGAGAGCACCGCAACTGCCTAGTCCGTTGAGGAGAAGTCATGAGCTCCACCGGAATAGTTATGTAGTTGCTAACACCACGCCCAAATCTGTTAGGAGGACAACTATAAATTGTGAGCTCCACCAACACTTGGGGGGCATGATGAGCACCACACTGATTATATGGGCATCACACTTTCCCTGAGCACGACTCTCTTCTCTCCCTCAAAACTTGTACTCTCTGCTCTCAACACCCTTAAATTTATAAAAGACCCGGCAACTACAGTCATTCAAGAGTGGACGTAGGTCGAGTTAACCGAACCACTATAAATTGCTTGTGTCTCTCCATCTCCTTATATTATTTATTGCATTTATTATTTACACTTGACAGGTGGTGTGCAAAACTATTTTGTGCATTATTAAAAAATAATAAATTTAATCCTAAAAAAATAATAAATTCTACCTAAAAAATAGTAATAAGTTAATCCAAAAAAAATTAGTGCACCACAAAAATCAGTAAAACTTCACCTAAAAAGTGGTATAAATTTATCAAATTTTAGTCATGGATACAAACACACGAACGCAATCTAATACGAAATCGAAAATAATACGGCTATTAATATAAATAATAAATAAGTTAATAAATTTTTAGAATTAAATAAACGTTTTTTTAATAAATACTACCAAAAATTAAAATAAGACGATATAAAAATAACATAACTCCAAATAACTTGACACAACGTGATACGACGGACGATCCTTTTTAGACGACCATGTGAATGATTGGACATTGTGTATAATCAATTCGGATTTAAGCCAAAAACGAACACACACCGACAAACGCACGTTCTGGCTTAAAATGCCCACCCCTAAACATTGTGTAATTTTAATTCCTACCCCTCAACTTTTTGAAATCATTAGGCGGATGTATGGAGGAACCCTTGGCCAACGCTTTATGTATACAATATACACAACTGAACATACTGCAATTATTACTTGTAGACAGCAAAAGAAACATACAGGAAACCAGAAACCGTGAAAAGAGAGATGGATTGGTTGGTTTCGATGCCGAAGGTGGAGCTACACGCCCACCTCAATGGGTCCATCAGAGACTCCACTCTACTGTATGCTTTCTCTGATTTCAACTCAATTAAGCACTCACACACACACTCACATTCTCTTATGTACCCACTTGGGTATCCCTTTTACTTTGGCTCTCATGACTGAGTGGTTAATTTATCTCATGTTTAGATGTATTGTTTTAGTTTGATTTGGATATCAGAGGACTTGCCAAACATTTGGGTGAAAAAAGGAACCATGGTTGACTCAAGAGTCAATTGTCTATAAACACCCATGTACACTTATGGATATCACTTCCTGGCAGCTAAAAACAAGAAAAGTTGGAAACTTTTTGATTCTGAAGTTTGTATGTGTATTTATGTTAATTTTAGATGTTTTAAAGGTTAAAATTTGTTCTCCAGGGAACTTGCTAGGGATCTGGGTGAAAAGGGTGTCATAGTTTTCTCAGATGTTGAGAATGTTATCCTGAAGAGTATGTCCATTTTCTGTTCTTTTAATTTTCCTCTTGAAAGTTGTAGTTTTATTTATAGTTTTTTCAGGGAAATCAGTACTTAAAACTGCCTTTCACATTGTATGTAGCTGATCGTTCACTTATCGAAGTGTTCAAGTTGTTTGATCTGATTCACATCCTGACTACTGACCACAAAACTGTTACAAGAATTACCAAAGAAGTATGAAATCCCTCAGTTTAATTTTGTCATATGAACTTGAAACAATGATTTATTCATGTTTTCCATGAATCAGGTTGTTGGAGATTTTGCGGCCGAGAACGTTGTTTATTTGGAGTTAAGAACAACTCCGAAGGTACTTAAAAGAGTGATTTGGGAATTTGCTTTGCTTACCTATAATTTGTTCTTTCATTTTCTATTAATTGAAATGACTGGTAATTGTGCACCTGAAGGCATTGTGATTATCTTCTTGCTTTGGATGAGGGGGAGAGATGTGGTCTGTTGGCCATGTCCGTTGGTGTGTGTTTTGTAAACATAGTCTGTGTTTGTAGATCATTGTTCGTTTGATCTGGATATTTGTCGGATTTAATTTCATGCGAAGATATTGTTTTCATTGATAGAAAAAATCATGGGTTTCTTTCCATGTAGAGGAATGATTTGATAGGGATGAGCAAGCAATCTTACATGCAAGCTGTGCTGGAGGGTTTAAGGGCTGTGTCTACTGTGGAAGTTGATTTTGCTTCTCATGAATTGAGCACGGAAGTTCCTGTGAATTCTCCTGATATGAATGATGTCTGCTACAGAACCGAAAGAAAGAAGATATATGTTAGGCTTGTTCTCAGCATTGACCGTCGTGAGACTACTGCAGCAGCGATGGAAACTGTATGTTATCAGAATTTGATAACAAAGTGTTTTCTAGTTCATATGCTGTTCAAAGACTAAGGCTTTTGCTTTGCCTTGCCGTGCTGTTTAAAGGTTGAGCTTGCACTGAAACTGAGGCATATGGGGGTAGTGGGTATTGACCTTTCTGGCAATCCTATCATTGGTGAATGGTACATTTTCCTACCAGTAGTCTTGTATTGTCGATTATTATTTTATTGCACTTCGTTTGTAGGTGTTTATCCTTGATTTTCCTTGCATCTATGGCAGGTCAACATTTTTGCCAGCTTTGAAGTTTGCTAGGGAGCAAGGTCTGTTTATCACTCTCCACTGTGGCGAGGTGCATTTGGCTTAACCCTGTTTCTGAATTCTTGTTTGTATTATGTATAGAATTACCCTGATTAGTGTATTTTATTTCATAACTTAGTGCTTTTAGGTACCCAATCCGGATGAAATTCGGGCAATGCTAGACTTTCAGCCTTGGAGACTCGGCCATGCTTGTTGCTTTGAAGAGGAAGAATGGAGAAAGTTGAAGTTGTCCAGGATCCCGGTTCGATATTTATGTCCATGCCTATCCTTCATAGATATTCTATTTTTCTTTGGCCTGCTTATAATTGATGTCGTGGCAAAGCCAATATACCACCAGTCCTAATGCCTAATAACTTGTGCGTGCAATTTTTTTCTTTTCTTGTCATTATCCATCAGGCACTTCTCTTCTATTCTGTTAGAGTATGCGCTAAATGCTTTTTACTTGTCATTGACCAAGGTTTTTCCTGCTTTTGGGGTTTAAGTGTTTTGCAATGAAAATAATCGAATAGAATTGCAAGCGTTAGTGATGTGTGAAAAATGATTTGTGTGCTATAGTTAATAATCATCAACCCATCAGCCAAAGTTTTTCTGATCCAACGTATATTTTACCAGCTAAACTTTTTTTGTGATCATTGCAGGTTGAGATTTGTTTGACATCCAATATTCGAACTGAAACAATCTCTTCCGTCGATGTTCATCATTTTGGTGAGATGTTATAATTCTTTCTGGATTCTCTCTCTCTCTGTCTCTCTCTCTATACTTAATTCTTTGCTTCAAGTGAAATCTAGAGGTAGAATCAAGAAAATTTAATTTTACTTGTTTCTCTCTTTGTACTAAAACTTCAAAAAGGTGAGAGTTCACTGATGATTATGACTTTTTTTTCGTACATTTCTGTGGATAACTTTGGTGTCTCTTCTGTAACACCATGTTTACATTGCAGCTGATTTGTATAATACAAAACACCCAATAGTCCTATGCACTGACGACACGGGTGTGTTTTCTACCAGTCTTTCTGACGAATACATCCTTGCTGCATCAGCATTTGGTAGGTCTTATAATATATTTGCATGTAAATGGAATGTGCATTGGTGCTTGTATTTTCTCTAACTTTTGGTTCATTTTCCAAATATATTAAGGTCTTGGAAAAAGGGAGATGTTCGAGCTAGCAAGGAATGCCGTTGACTTTATTTTTGCTGGTGATGAGGTGAAAAAGAAATTGATGGAAATTTTCGCTTCAACTGCTAGGATGCTGGATTTTCAGTAAGAATTTCATTGAGCTGCAGAAAAACCTCTTTCATTATGGTAATATTTAGCATTGTTTAGAAACAGTTGGCAAAACCATTAAATTTATGTGGAGGGTCAGTCAGTGTGTCTTGTATCAGTTTCTATCAATAATTGCAGTGAACACTAACTTTGCTGAGAAGAGGTCTTCTTGGTAGCTCTAATGGAGTTTTATTAAGCTACTGCAGTGGGGTTGTTTTCATTGCTTTCTGCTAATTTTAAAGCATAAGTATCCAGTTGAGTTGTTTGATCTTTTTAGATCGAGATTGGGTTAGTTTATGGACTTATAGTTCTGAGCTGTCAAGTAAATCCTAGTGAAACAATGGGGTGGGCACTTGTCTGTAGACTTTGCTGCCTCATTGTTCTCTTTTGTTTAAATGGGCACTTGTCTTCATGAAAGAGAATTTGAGGCACAATTGATGTGTCAGTGCTGGTGAATGAGGTATTTATCATCACATTTGATGTTGGTAGGGTCATGTCATTGTAATAGTTTTCATCATATGGCCTCTGCAATAAGAAATATTTGAATGAGAATGTAGAGAAAGCCACCTCCTTTGTTATGGGAGAACCTTTGAAGAATGAGCGTATGCAGTCCGTCGTTGCGGGGTTTGGAAATGATTAAATGTACATAGTATTACTTTACAAATTGAGAGACTATTTTCGTGACTCGAATCTGTGACCTTTATGCCATAATGAAATAATCTTACCATCAAGAAGAATCATTTGTTAGGATGAAAGCACTTGTTCTCTTGGAATAAAGAAGAATCTTTTTAATAGTTAGAACACCAATTTATCAAGAATTAATTGTCGCCATTTTAAAACTTATTTATCAAATTACTATTGCTGTCAAAAAAAAATGTGAATTGAGAACACACTTTCAATGAAAAATATAAAAAAGTATGTTTTCAAAATTTAATAAACAAATTTAAAACTATGATGTTTGGTAAATAAATTTCAAAACAATGGTAGATTGATAATTGACCCAATACATCAAGGGCTTATTTGGTTGGTTTTTTGAGAGGGATTTAGATTGGTTTGTTCAAACCCTTTCAAATTCAAAGATAGAATTCAATATTTAATGTCGTTCATACCCATGTTTGGTATGTGCACGGATATATGACTATTGTGATAATATATTTGTATTTAAATGAGTATTGTGTTCCTTAATCAATTTAATTCAAACTCATATTTGTTTTACGTAAATGAGATATATAAGGGTATAAATGTTATTTGCTAGTTTAAACTCATTAACCCACATATCAAACCCACTCCCTCCAGAGGGTTGCATGAAACGCATGAACTTGAGTTTAATTCTCGGGTCTAATGCGGCTTGCGTTTCAAACCTTAGATTAATTATGCATTTATCAAATATGGGATTATTGAATTTTATTTTCCAACCCATATTTAAAAATCCTCCAAACCCACCCTACCAAAAGGGGTGGAAGTGTGAAGTTTCTGATCATGGATCTTGTAGTAGCTACCAGTATCAAGTGGGTTTGGTTCTTTATTAATTTATTTTTTTCTCAGTTCCTTGTCTTTCATATCATTCCCACATGTGAATGATTTACTAATAAAAAAATAAAAAATATATTAAAAGAGATCTCGATGGGATATGAACTGCAGAGTGAAGTTTCAAACCCATATATCCATGATCCAGGAAAGTTTCAAATCTATAACAGAGCAATGATCATTAAATCAAAGTGTACAGACTCTTTGATATGAGTCCTGACCAAATACCAAGAGGAGTATTAAATTGGGGACTGTCATTGCATCGAACGGTTGCTGTGTATTTAATTACTATCTCTCCCTCCTTCACTTTATTTTCTCGGAAAAGGTTACCATATCGAAAGAGAGATCGTACAAAAAATTATAATAATTTTAGGTTAAGTTATAATTTTTTTTAAGGTATAAGTTATAATTTTTTTGAGGTATAAATTACAATTTTTAAAAGTCAAGTTACAACTCAAAAAGAAAAAATTATAATTGATCAGGATAAATCTATGATCGATCATGTGTATTTATGATCGACCATAAACTTCTCTCTTTTAAATTGTAATTTTATTATAAAAGTAATAACTTTCGGTATGATACTGTATACGGTACTAGAGAGTTTCCCTATATTCTTTCTGGTTATAAATCACTTACTATTAATTTAAAAAGGATTGATTGTCTGTAAGTGAATCTTTTAAAATTAATTGAAAATATGTTAAAGAGAATTTAGATCGTTTATGTACCATGTGTGGGCCTGTTTAGAGGTATGAAAACTTTATCTTTTGTTGGATTCAAAGAAAAAGAAATCTGGTTCGTTTAGATTTAGATTTATTAAACGACTTTTTTATTAGTTTTTTTAGAGTTTTTATTAGCACCAAGAAAAAGTTAAAAAATCGGGCTTATCCAAAGACTTTAAAAACAAAAATCGATTTTTTCAGAAACACTTTAAATGAATCCAAGAATCTTTTAAACTATAACTTTTTTATTTTATTTTTCAAATATTTGTTTCGTACTCAAAAAATCAGCTTCAAACGAGCCCATTGTATTTTAATTAATCAACGAGGTTAATTCTTCNCACTCAAAAAATCAGCTCCAAATGAGCCCGTTGTATTTTAATTAATCAATGAGGTTAATTTTTTCGGAGAAAATAGTCACTTATCAAGGTAGAGTTTGTCTTATTAATTTTTTTGAAAAATTATCATTTAATGGTATCAAAGTTATGATTTTGTGAAAGTCTAAGAATTTTGATCTATCTTAGGATTGATCTCAAGGTTTTTTAGTTTAATCTTTTTTATTTTAAGTCATAACTTGACCGAATTGGATTTTTTTGACGTTTTATTCAAAAATTTCTTTGCAACACTAAAAAAATTCCTCTTCTACTATGTTTGCAAGTCACCCAAAGAGAGGACAGTAAAGAACTCAAAAGTCAAATGTAGTGGTTGGTTGAGTATTTGATTACACACCCATTCACAATATTAAATGTCGTGTGGTATATGCTTGAGTCTTGATCCTCTTTTTGAGTCTTCCTTTAATTTTAAAACAATGCTAGAAAACTCTTATTAACGGTGTATGTGAACCAAATACTCTTAAAGAGGGAATCTTTAATTTATCATTTGTGGTGCTATAATGACCGGTTTGACTCTCTTAAATCAATAACTAAAATTCATATCGAACATTCTCTGATGAGCGAAAATTTCAAAGTAACGTCTCTGCTAATCATATACTCTTAGAGGGTGAATATTCAATTTGTCATATGTGGTGTTATAACGATGAGTTTGGCTTTTTTAAGTTAATAATAATGGTTTAAATCGAACATTTTCTAGCGAGTGAAAAACTACAAAATAACATTTTAAGAGGTCATTACGTTTGATCTGATCATCCTGGATCACCCTTTTTATCAGGAAAAAAAAAGGAGACGACTCTTATTAACAGTGGTGGTTTTAAGAACAGAGTTGTGCTTATAAGAAGACACTCAATGACGGTAACTTCTAAGTGATCCCCTATTAGAGTCTACTCTTAACAGTTGTATAATGGGTTTCTTTCTCTCATCGTTTAGGGTATGGTTTATAGTAAAAAAACAAAAAATAGAGAGAGAAGGGAGGGGGTTGGGTTTTTGGATTGTATGTGAATTAGACAACTGTTGAAGTTGCTATCATTTTAATGATTTGGTGGATTATAATTGCTGGTGTGAAAGTGATCTCATTAAATATGAAAATGCACAAATTTTGGAAAGAGTATCAAATACAAGCAAAGCTATGAATTTCTCTAATCTTCTACACTCTACAGAATAAGAACAGTGGAAAAAGTATCATAAATGAAAACAATAAATAATTACATTCTTTTAATATGATATATATATATATGGCGGGACTCTAGTTGGCTCTACAGCCCCCAGATTGACATGTAAAATGACGAAGCTGTTGTAATGTCTATGAGGCGCCGAGGTATGGTGTCCCGGAGGAGCCGAGTACGACAGCTGACACTACATTTAATACGATATAACCTTTCATTTATGACAGAATGAATGATGGTGACAAAACTATTAAATGTGCGCCTGCGAGCATCTGCAGTCTGAGAGTCTAGACCTACCATCATGATGGCTACTACGCCAAGTATATATGATCAGCGCTCCCAGAGAAAATGTTTTCCCGAGTATTCAATGCTCACCTGAGGGTGTCAGACGTCAATCTGGGAGATATGAATATTCGGAGAAGAGCATAAATGCTCAACATGAAGCCGGACAATTGTCCCATCATCCTAGCATTGAATAGGAAAAGACTTGAGTGGAGAACACTCGTTGCACGAGGGATGACATGTTAGACATTAAATGTCCAGATGAGATTGAAGGTCTTTGACAATCATTGTTAATTTAGGTATAAATACTCTTTAAAAAAATTGACAAAGGTACGCAAGATTGAACAAAAAAAAAGATTATTGATTGAGCTTGAATCTCAAATCTTAAGACTGACTTAAGTTTCGGAGGTGATTAGCCGAATGTTCACCTTACCCCTTTTTTTTTGACTCTGTGATTGTGTCAGGTTCATTAAGTTTGAGGTCGTTATCTCAAACTATTGCAGAAATTATCCCGTNACAAAGGTACGCAAGATTGAACAAAAAAAAAGATTATTGATTGAGCTTGAACCTCAAATCTTAAGACTGACTTAAGTTTCGGAGGTGATTAGCCGAATGTTCACCTTACCCCTTTTTTTTTGACTCTGTGATTGTGTCAGGTTCATTAAGTTTGAGGTCGTTATCTCAAACTATTGCAGAAATTATCCCGTACAATGTATATATATATATATGTAAAACACTATTACATTTTGGGAATAATATATTAGATTTGTTTANGCTATCTCAAACTATTGCAGAAATTATCCCGTACAATGTGTATATATATATGTAAAACACTATTACATTTTGGGAATAATATATTAGATTTGTTTAAAACTGACTTAAAATCTCAATTTTTTTTTCTAGAAGAAAATAAACCTAATCTGTTTAGACCCGGATTTACGGAGAAGTCTTTTCATTAATTTTTTAGGCAAAAACAATTTTTATGTCAGGTGTTTATATACCCAAGTCGTTACTCTGAGCTCAATAAAAACATACAATACTTTTGAAATTTTTTGTCTTGATAAACTCTTATTGGTGGGATTTTAAGATCTCTGATTGCGCTTGGAATATCTCTCGGAACCAGACTTAACTAATTGACATAATGACTAACTACCAAATCTCCATAAAAATTGTAAGACTCGAAATCTCAACATCAAAGTAAAGAGTAAAGCCGANTTGTTACTCTGAGCTCAATAAAAACATACAATACTTTTGAAATTTTTTGTCCTGATAAACTATTATTGGTGGGATTTTAAGATCTCTGATTGCGCTTGGAATATCTCTCAGAACCAGACTTAACTAATTGACATAATGACTAACTACCAAACCTCCATAAAAATTGTAAGACTCGAAATCTCAACATCAAAGTAAAGAGTAAAGCCGATAATCCCATTAAACTACCTAGTTGGTGATTATAGTTTAACTCTTTATTTTACCTAATAAATGTAAAATAAGTAATCCAAGGATGCTGTAATAATAGGTCACTGGTTCAGAAATAAAATTCTAAATAGACTATTCTATTGAAAAAAAAAAGAGAGAGAAAGTAAACATAAAAGAGTATAATACGACATAGCCTTCTCTGCGAAGAAAACAGTTAAAAGACTATTATAGCCTTTATATGACTGACACGTCGTCGTATTAATCGTCTTGTTCAATTCAACAACGAAATATAAATCGTAAAACCCCGAGACTAACGATCTCATCTCATACACGCACACACATAATTCTTCAGTTTCATTTCCGATCTCTTTCTCTCTCTCTCTCTCTCTCTGCATACACAGAGTCTGTAATGCCAATTGCACACTCTCTCTCTTCAACTCGGAAGTTTTCTCAAATTTCAACACAAAAAAAAAATGTTAATACCCATTTCTTAATTCAATAGCAATGAAGATCTGATGGTAATTGAGTTCTAACTGTAATCGCCATGTCTTGGGGACTGGGTTGGAAACGACCTTCAGAGATCTTCCATTTGACTCTAAACTATGGCACCGATGATTTTGCTGATGATTATACCCCTAGATCATCCGCATCGTCAAGATCATCCTCGTCCTCATCAATTACATCATCACAAGACCCGCAAGACCAGCAATTAGGGTTCAGAATCGATCTTGATTGGAATGCCGTAGATGACGAAGACCAAGTGGCTCTGAGGCTTCAGTCTCAGGTCATGGTTGCTTTGCCTTTGCCACAAGACACGGTGGAAATTGAATTGAAAGAAAATTCGGAAAATTCTGAGTCTGAGGGAAATGTGAGGGTAGGGGTGGAAATGAGGGTGGTGAAGAGGAGGGAGCCGTTGAAAGTGGTGATAATGAACCGGGCCGCCGGGTCGGGGCAGCAGAGTGATGGAATGGGGGTTTTCAATAGGTTGTTGAGATCGAATTTCGCGACAAATGGGTTGGGAACGGTGGATGGGGTGGTGGTTATTGCTGAGCATTGGAGAAGTGTCACTGTGGTTAGTTTATGTGGTGTCGGATTGTCGGTGAGTGCTTGAACTTTATTATATAATATGAATGGATGAATTATTCATTTCTGGCGTTATTTTTTTGTTTGGTATTGAGAAAATGTATGTAAATCAGGGAGAAAGTTTTGAATTTTATTATGTCTCTGTTACTTGCCGGAAAAAAATGTCTCTGTTGTAAGAAATGAAAGTCCTGAAGAATTCAATGCCGGAATTGTTGATTTACTTCGGTATGAATGATATTATTTGTCTGTTATTTTGAGTTTGAGATATTTTGCTGTTTGGTTGATGAGAAAATGTATGGGAAATAGGATCAAAGTTTCAAACTTTATGTTGTGTGCACTTTCAGAAATGGAATACATAAATTGGGATAGCCTGAATGTTGGAATACATTGGATTGAGAGCTTTTATTGACTATATATAGGAGTGTTTTTATAGTTTTGGTTATTGAGCTATTGTTCTCTCTGGTGACAGAGAAACATGGGAAATCAGAAGAAAAAGAAGTTGTGAAATGCTTTGTTTTTTTTTAACCAATGGATGTTTTGATTAGGAAAACCTAGATGGTTGAATTACATATAATCTTATGTTTTTTTTCTTTTTGGGAGACCCTAAATAATGAGAAGAGTAAGAGTTGAATTCCTTGTGGATACTTTGTTACAGTTATTAAATAAAAAAGATGTTTGTTTTGGTTTCGAACTACGTATAGTGTTGATTCTTTGCATTATATTTTGTAGTTCCTTTCATTTTGTGCTGTGGTATTAGTACTTGTTGGCTGAAGTGGACACATGATTCACTTGGGAACTTGCCTTGATGTTAAAGTATATTCATTGACTTTGTGCATTTTTTAGTTTATGTTGCTAAGGAGAGATTGAAAATTTTGAAGAAAATAAAACTGTATGTTACCTTTTTCTTACTCAACCATGGATGCAACTTGAAGTTTGGGATATCAGTCATTTTTAGCTTGATCATGTAGAATGCCAATCGAGTTATTTGACTCGGTGCTGAGTTAGAGATCAAGAACTTTTTGAACCTCTCTGGTTTTACTTCATGTAAGTGGGTTTAGTTGAAGTCAAAGTGCTCTTCTACTAATGGAATCAACAATTGACTAAATAACACACCATGGCATATGGCTGATACAATATAAAAAGTAGGCGGGAGGTCTTTAATGCTGCATTGATTCTACTTCTCACATAAATTTATGTTTGTTCAAGTAGAAGTTGATACTTTTACTACTATTAAAGAACTAGATTAGAAGCCCCTTTAATCCTCATGGCTATTTCAAAGCGTAAAGAGTCTTGTCCTTGAAAGTGGGATGCATGTAATTGAAATACCATTGTTTTTTGCATTTATCCGCAGGTGTTGCCAGTAGATTTAACTCGATTACCTCTCCTTGAGAAGCTATATCTTGATGGCAATAAGCTATCAATTTTGCCACCTGAGCTTGGTGAGCTTCAAAACTTGAAAGTTCTTACGGTTGACTACAACATGCTGGTTTCAGTACCCGGTAAGCTTGGAATTATATATCTGTTTATATTGTGTGAATCTAAATAGTACTTTTTTAGTGCCCGTCCCATATTTAGATTCATTTGAAATGGGTTTGATACTTTTACTTCATTATAGGAAATTTAAGGTTACCCTCGAAATATAGGGGAAAGATAAAGTTTAGTACAGTGACTTCTCCAAAGGATTTACAATATAGGATATTTAAAATTAGGAATGGACTCCAAAATTGGACATTGAAAGTACACCCTAAACCATATCATTTCATAACAAATACAATGAACTAAACTGATACAAATAAACATTTCTCCTTCCCCGGGGCTGGGATCTAAGGACAAATGTATTAGTTGTAACTTATTCATTTGCTTGTCTTGGCTGGAATCTGTGAACAGTTGAATTGAGACAATGTGTTGGACTGGTTGAATTGTCTCTGGAACACAACAAGCTGGTCCGGCCTCTTCTTGATTTCAGGTCATTTTACTCGGTATTCTTTGATGAGTTATATTCTCTTACGTTTTTTTGTAAAAATTATTATCTCTTGAGAACTAATGTCTATCTTCAGCTTAATGGCAGAGCTATGGCCGAGTTACGTATACTGAGGTTATTTGGCAATCCTCTTGAATATCTTCCTGAAATTTTACCCTTGCACAAACTTCGCCACTTGTCTCTTGCAAACATTAGGATTGTGGCGGATGACAATTTAAGATCCGTGAATGTTCAGATAGAGGTATTGGATGATGCAGCACTTTTTCCAACTCTTCTGCAAAGCTCTTTAGCTTTCGTAAGTTGAAGTATACGTTTTTTTTCTGGGGATTATTGCAGATGGAGAATAGTTCCTACTTTGTTGCATCGCGACATAAACTCAGTGCCTTCTTCTCTCTCATTTTCCGATTTTCATCTTGTCACCACCCTTTGTTAGCATCTGCTTTGGCGAAAATAATGCAAGATGAAGGGAACCGTGTGGTTGTTGGTAAAGATGAGAATGCAGTGCGGCAGCTTATTAGTATGATTAGTAGTGACAATCAACATGTGGTACGATATTCTTATTGGCTGGATCATTCCTGTTTGTCTATGTTTCTGTCAGGTAGTTTGTCTAATTGGTTTTGCTTTCTTTTAGGTTGAACAAGCATGCTCTGCTCTTTCATCTCTGGCCTCAGATGTTTCTGTTGCAATGCAGTTGATGAAATCTGACATCATGCAACCCATTGAAAGAGTATTGAAATCTGCTGGTCCAGAAGAACTAATTTCAGTTTTGCAAGTTGTTGTCACATTGGCTTTTACATCTGATTCTGTATCTCAAAAAATGTTGACTAAAGATATATTGAAATCATTGAAATTGTTATGCGCCCATAAAAATCCGGAGGCAAGCTCGCTACTTTCTTAATACAGTTTGCCCTTTTTTTTTTAACTTACCCTCTTATAATTGAAGATTTATCTTTAAATAGGTACAAAAGTTAGCTTTATGTGCAGTTGGAAATTTAGCTTTCTGCTTGGAGAACCGCCGCATTCTTGTAACTTCTGAAAGTTTGCGGGAGCTTCTTTTGCGGCTGACAGTTGCTTCTGCTCCACGTGTGAGTAAAGCTGCGGCTCGTGCTCTGGCGATTCTAGGTTGGTTTGTTTATATTATAACTTTCTATTGAATATTGCTTAAATCTAATGGATCATCTTTTTTACCACCTTAGGAGAGAATGAGAATCTGCG
Source organism: Ilex paraguariensis (assembly GCA_963454935.2). NCBI lineage: Eukaryota > Viridiplantae > Streptophyta > Magnoliopsida > Aquifoliales > Aquifoliaceae > Ilex > Ilex paraguariensis. The sequence goes on along the minus strand of CAUOFW020006891.1, from coordinate 127,790 downwards.
GCGTGCTATTAGAGGGAGACAGGTGTCAAAGCAAGGATTGCGCATACTTTCAATGGATGGCGGTGGCATGAAAGGTCTGGCAACTGTACAGATTCTTAAAGAAATTGAGAAGGGTGCGGGGAAGCATATACATGAGCTGTTTGACCTTATATGCGGCACATCAACAGGCGGCATGCTTGCTGTTGCACTCGGAATCAAACTAATGTCCTTGGAAAAATGTGAAGAAATATACAAAAACCTTGGTGAGACTTTGCATCAAGAAAGAGTAGCTAATTGCTTCATGGTTTCTTCAGTAATTCATTTTTTTTCCAATTTGATCCCTCAGGAAAACATGTGTTTGCTGAACCCGTCCCAAAGGACAATGAAGCAGCAACTTGGAGAGAAAAATTGGATCAGCTTTACAAGAGCTCATCACAGAATTTCAGAGTTGTTGTGCACGGATCTAAAGTATGGAATGACTATTTGCTTTCAATGATTTTTTTTATCGAAGACTTGAAAAATCAGATATCCTGGAACAAAGTAATTTAAAATAAATCCTTAATAGAACTTCAAATTTCAGCTGTTAATTTTTTTTAGTCTATTTATATGTTTGTGTTTGTGTTCTACTATTATTTCTCTTCTTTTGTGCTTTCTTTTTCTCTTCTTTAGTGCCTTCCCCATCTCTATATCATGGATATTTGTGCTAAGAAATATTTGAGGAGCTCTCGGATGAGACTTANAAAGTTAGCTTTATGTGCAGTTGGAAATTTAGCTTTCTGCTTGGAGAACCGCCGCATTCTTGTAACTTCTGAAAGTTTGCGGGAGCTTCTTTTGCGGCTGACAGTTGCTTCTGCTCCACGTGTGAGTAAAGCTGCGGCTCGTGCTCTGGCGATTCTAGGTTGGTTTGTTTATATTATAACTTTCTATTGAATATTGCTTAAATCTAATGGATCATCTTTTTTACCACCTTAGGAGAGAATGAGAATCTGCGGCGTGCTATTAGAGGGAGACAGGTGTCAAAGCAAGGATTGCGCATACTTTCAATGGATGGCGGTGGCATGAAAGGTCTGGCAACTGTACAGATTCTTAAAGAAATTGAGAAGGGTGCGGGGAAGCATATACATGAGCTGTTTGACCTTATATGCGGCACATCAACAGGCGGCATGCTTGCTGTTGCACTCGGAATCAAACTAATGTCCTTGGAAAAATGTGAAGAAATATACAAAAACCTTGGTGAGACTTTGCATCAAGAAAGAGTAGCTAATTGCTTCATGGTTTCTTCAGTAATTCATTTTTTTTCCAATTTGATCCCTCAGGAAAACATGTGTTTGCTGAACCCGTCCCAAAGGACAATGAAGCAGCAACTTGGAGAGAAAAATTGGATCAGCTTTACAAGAGCTCATCACAGAATTTCAGAGTTGTTGTGCACGGATCTAAAGTATGGAATGACTATTTGCTTTCAATGATTTTTTTTATCGAAGACTTGAAAAATCAGATATCCTGGAACAAAGTAATTTAAAATAAATCCTTAATAGAACTTCAAATTTCAGCTGTTAATTTTTTTTAGTCTATTTATATGTTTGTGTTTGTGTTCTACTATTATTTCTCTTCTTTTGTGCTTTCTTTTTCTCTTCTTTAGTGCCTTCCCCATCTCTATATCATGGATATTTGTGCTAAGAAATATTTGAGGAGCTCTCGGATGAGACTTATCATTATACCACCCTGAAGTGAGATTTTTGTCTTCTTCCAGCACAGTGCAGATCAGTTTGAGAGGCTGTTGAAGGAGATTTGTGCTGATGAGGATGGCGATCTCTTAATTGAGTCAGCGGTGAAAAGGGTTCCCAAAGTTTTTGTTGTATCAACTCTGGTCAGCGTGGCACCAGCTCAACCTTTTATATTCCGAAATTATCAGGTTTAAACCCAAAGAGTTCTTTTGTTAGCCAATAACTAAATTTCTACTTTCTCAATAGAAATTGTATCAGTTGTTGGTGCTTCTGTATCGTAGTGTACTATTATCACTATTGTAAACGTTACGGGTGTGTTTGGTTTAGGCATTAGGATGGAATCTTGGACAAAATAATGTTTGGACCCACCTTATTCCATTTACTCCCTTGTTTGGATATACACTTTGGGGCTGGTATTATCACTTAAAAATATTCCCTGCCCGGATGAATAGTGTTTTTAAACCCACGTATAGCCTCTTGGGGGATGTTTTGACAAAAGATATTTTTATCCTAAAAAATCTCTAGGATATAATTATCTTGAGTGTTCTTTAGTAATTTGATATATATACCATCATTCAATACTCTATCCAATTGGATGGGATAAATCTGGGGTCCACTTTTTCTTAATATTTGAACTAAACATGGGATAAGGAGACATTATCACTATAATTAGTCCATGGTCCGGATGGATGGTTATGGGATGGACGGGTTTGTCCAATCCAATACTATCGAATGCCTTAACTATACACACCGGACGGGTTTGTCCAATCCAATACTTTCTTTAATTGAAGTATTGCTTATGTTTCTTTCTTTCAAGTGCAGTACCCTCCTGGCACACCAGGAATTCCTCTTGTGATTTCAGAAAACTTGGCTAACAGTGTGATAGGAACAACAATTACTGGGACCCAAGTTGGATATAAACGCAATGCTTGTATTGGAAGTTGTAAGCATCATATATGGCAAGCTATAAGAGCATCGTCTGCAGCTCCTTATTACCTTGATGATTTCTCTGATGGTAGTTGCTTCCCGTGTTTGCAAAATGATTGGTATTTTGCATCGCATTTTAGAAGCATTATCTCCTGAGACATCTCCATTTGTTTTCTTCTGCAGATGTATATCGCTGGCAAGATGGTGCCATTGTAGCTAATAATCCTACTATTTTTGCCATACGAGAAGCACAACTTTTATGGCCTGATACAAGAATTGATTGTTTAGTGTCAATTGGATGTGGTTCTACTCCAACAAAGGTAACCTCAAAGTTTGAATATATACCTGGGTGGTGTGAACACATATGAAGACTTCAAGGCATTGTGATAATTGTGCATATAGATAATTTTTGGGAACCATGTCGAATTTTTGTGGTGAAAGAGAGCTTTTTGATAATTGATAGGCACCTTAATGTTTTGGGGTACAAATGTTTGCTTGCTTGTGCATAAATATATTTGAAAACATATTCCTTGATATAAGATGTCATTCCTCGTTTACTGGATCAATCTTCGAAGAAGTCCTTTCCCCTTTTGCTTCTTTTTCCCTCTTTATTATCTATATTTATTCTCTCTTGTTTGTTTTTTTAATTGCAGGGGGTAGTTGTGACCTGTAACACTTATTGGATGATCCTGGTGCTACTAATTGATTATTTTTCTATTGTACTTTGTGCTTTACTAGGTTCGGAAGGGTGGGTGGCGTTATTTGGATACTGGGCAAGTATTGATTGAGAGTGCATGCTCAGTGGACCGGGTGGAGGAAGCTTTGAGCACATTGCTTCCTATGCTTCCTGAAATACAATATTTTCGGTTCAATCCAGGTGAAGTTTTGATTCATAAATATTTCATTTGGACACGTGACATTACACATTTTTCTCATTGTTTAAACCTTGGAAGCAAGTTGAGCTATGTTTGCCTGTTTCAAGTTGTTGATAAATTGTATAGGAAATATAGATGTTGAGTTGAGTTGATGATCCAGGAAACCGCCTGCTACTGAGTTGTCAGAATTGACACATTTTAGTTTTAACATTTCTATGTTTATTTGCATTTGCAGTTGATGAACGGTGTGACATGGAGCTCGATGAGACTGATCCTGCTGTTTGGCTGAAGCTGGAGGCTGCAACTGATGAGTACATCCAAAACAACTCTCTGACATTCAAGAATGTCTGTGAAAGATTGCTGCAGAACCTGCATGATGAGAGATTGTCAGATAATTTGAAGTCTCATCAGTTCCTTAAGGCAAAGGATTCAAATTCTGGTATGGGTACTAGTTTTTTCTGTAGTTGCTGTAGGTTTTGTTTCTCAGATGTTATCTGATGTTGACCTTTTTGTATTTGACAGTGCTGGATGAGAATAGTCCCTCTTTAGGTTGGAGACGTAGTGTGCTACTTGTGGAAGCTTCTAATAGTCCTGATTCTGGAAGAGTTTTTCACCATGCTCGGTCACTTGAGACATTCTGTACTCGTAATGGAATAAGATTCACTCTTACGAATGGGGTATCAGGAACCTCTAAGGCAGCACCAGGAATGACATTTCCGACACCTTTTGTGTCACCTTTGTTCACGGGAAGCTTTCCATCAAGCCCACTTCTATACAGTCCTGATGTTGGCCCCAGGGTTGGCAGAATTGATTTAGTCCCACCTTTAAGCTTGGATGGATTACAACCTGGAAAAGCTGCCACTTCACTACCAGAGTCTCCTTCTGGACCCAGACAGCTTTCTTTGCCCGTCCTGTCGTTGCACGAAAAACTACAGAATTTGCCACAAGTTGGAGTTATACATTTGGCTCTCCAAAATGACATGTGTGGCTCCATTTTGAGGTTAATTTTCTACTTTCTTGTTCCTCTTCCGTGCTGCTTTTCACATGTAATTGTTGTCTGATTGGTTCCTAAATAAGCTCTTGGATGTGTATGCTGTAGTTGGCAGAATGACGTATTTGTGGTTGCTGAACCTGGAGAACTTGCAGATAAGTTTCTGCAGAGTGTTAAATTTAGCTTGTTGTCCATGGTGCGGGGCCAACGCAGGAAGTATGCATCAGTCATTACCAACATCACAACTGTTGCTGATCTGGTTGCATGTAGGCCACACTTCCAAATTGGCGGTGTTGTCCACCGTTATATAGGACGCCAAACACAAGTATGCATCTTTGACTTCTGCCTTCTCTTTTCTGTTAATCTATTTTGTTATTGGAGACTAAGATGATGAAAAGTGACTATTATCTTTCTGCTATGTTATGAAGGTAATGGAAGACGATCAAGAAATTGGGGCATATATGTTTCGTAGGACAGTCCCTTCTATGCATTTAACTCATGATGATGTTCGTTGGATGGTATGTTGTTTTATGTTTGATATTTTGGTACTCATTTTCCTTGGGATTATTGGAAAAACTTGTTGATAATATAAGGGACGTTTGTTGAGCTTCCATGGTCGACTTGTTTGCTAAAATTTTTTTTATTGTTCAGCTGCGAATCAATTTATCTGCCATCTGTTATATTTTCATCNTAGTTGATAATATAAGGGACATTTGTTGAGCTTCCATGGTCGACTTGTTTGCTAAATTTTTTTTTATTGTTCAGCTGCGAATCAATTTATCTGCCATCTGTTATATTTTCATCCAAATGGAGAATGACAAGCAGAGTTTTAAACCTAAGATAACGTTTTAGTAGGATTATTTAGTGCTGTACCTGCATTCTTTTTTTTTTTGGATGGCATTAAAAGCATGCAATTATCATATTTTTTAAGTCAGTTCTTCTTGATGATATACCCTCTTGTCTTTTTGGATAATTTGGGGGAATCAAAATCTTAGAAAAGTCGGTGAGAACCTAAAAGTTGGGCAAGTGAACGTATTGAAAATAATGGCGTATTTATCATATCTGCAAAGCCAGCTGAATGTCTTATTGAAAATAATGGCTCACTAAAAGTTGGGCAAGTGAACGTTGCCACAGTGGTGATTGTTATGTTGTCTTGCCAATAATGTTGGCTCACCGCCTGTGAGAGTGGTGTTGTAAGCACAACATATGGTTGTGATATCGGGATACAGTATGCTCATATATTCTAATTATTGAATTTTTTTTTGACTTGATTACCGTGCTCTCTATAACAGACTATGCTTATGCTAATTACTTTTTGTAAGACTATAAAAGGGAATATTTTGCATATTTTAGTTGTTTTACTCTTCCGACTGATGCTTTGTCATTGAAACTTTCAGGTTGGAGCTTGGAGGGAAAGGATTATAATCTGCACGGGTCTATATGGGCCTACTCGAACTTTAATTAAGGCGTTTCTAGACTCTGGTGCCAAAGCTGTCATCTGTTCTTCAGCCGAACCCCAAGAAATGCAGTTGACGACATTCCATGGGCCAGGTGAGTTTAATGTTTTGGAGAATGGGAAGTTTGAGATCGGAGAGGAAGAAGTAGAAGATGAAGAGATAGAACCTGTCAGTCCTGCGAGTGACTGGGAAGATAGTGAGCCCGAGAAAAAAGGAGAACGTTCAATGTGTTTTTGGGATGATGATGAAGAGGAATTGTCTCAGTTCGTGTGCCAATTATATGATTCGTTGTTTCGGGGAGGGGAGAGAGTGGATGTTGCCTTACAGCATGCTCTATCCTCGCATCGGACCTTGAGGTATAAGTGCCATCTCCCCAGAGTACTGTAGTTTGTAAAAAGGAAACATTTATACATGAAACTGTAAACCAAAAGCAAGAAACAAAAAATAAATCAAAGAGAGAGACAAAAAAATACCTTTTGAAAAATGAGGAAGAGAAATAAGATGGAACATCCAATTTTGAGGCTTACCATTTGATTTGTACGTTATTTATATAATTAAATTCGTTGGGTTAACTAAGTGTTGCCTAACAATATAGCTATTTGAATTGGATTACTTTTTGTATATGCATTTACATTGTCCTCTAATATTATTTTGTTCAATATGTGCATATATTTCTCCTTTGATGTCATAAATATCTAATGCACCAATAATAGAGTAGAATAGTAGTAGTTGGGTATTGTGGATTTTATCTCTCATGAATACCCTAATCTTAGTATAGATGACCTGTTTTTGACCGAACTGAACTAGAAAGGAGATTAGTCGAGATGCGTTGAGGAGATTAATTAAGGTGCACTGCACTAGTAATAGAGTAGAATAGTAGTTGAGTATTGTGAGTTTTATCTCTTATGAATATCCTAGTTTCAGCGTGGATGATATGTCTTTAACCGAATTTGGAAAAAGATTAAAATCGAGTTGTACATAAGCTGGTTTGGACACTACTGACCGTTAGACTAAAAAAACATAGGCCGAAGAGCGATTGGCCTTCTCGGGCTTGCTTACCCTGGGTTTGACTTCCGGCAATGGCTTCCACATACACAGATGTTGCTTTCATCTGATTGTTACCACTCATCTACATCTGCCTTTATGTGAAAATAATATTGATTTGTCAATCAATCAAGTAGCATTTTTCTTGATTTATAGCGATGCGTTCTAACCCTTCATGGTGATTGATTACCTGTTGGATAGCGGTGATAGGTTGTGTCATGTCATTTTTATATCATGTCAATCCATAGCCCCTCTTAAAGAATTGAAATAATGCTGATTGTAATCGCAGGCTCTTCAACTATAATACTGGGTTGGATTAGAAAACTGTTCCACTACAAGAAGAAAGAAGAAGAATATGTTTCTTGTGTCTAGTAAGAATGTGTTGCATTCATTGCAAGCCTAGAACCACACAATGTGCAGAAAAGTGGATTATATTCCAACTATTCTATCATCCCACTTTTAAAATCATCAATAATATAAAGCAAAGGGAAAAAGAAGAAAAAAAAAAGCAAGAACACCCAGGACCACCATACTTAAAGATCAGTCGGGTGGATTCATCATATAGAAAACACCAAGAGTCCCACCTAAAACAGACTTCAAAGAATTTATCCTAAGCTAATTACACTAACAACAATCCGCCGGACAGTTCGGATGGGAAGAATTCAGGGTTTGTTTTTAGAGTCGATTATAGCAACAGTGTCCGATCTACCCGATTTGTGTGTGATTGCACCCACGAGGTTGGATCATTGTCATAAGTCCAAATAACACATGGTTGAGACAAATCTTCGACAACAACAACAAAAAATAAGTCTAGATTACCGTAGGGTGTAAACATATTGGGCGCGTAGGATTGGCAGAGATAAGTTTTGACCAAATTAAATTTTTCACTAGTTGCCTTCGGACAAAATGATCATAGGTTCTCAATTACTGTGATCATGATCCATAATGTGTAACATGAAGAAACCATTATATGACACAAGAAGTCAAAAAAGAGATGGTAAATTTGAGAACTTTTTACGTTTTTGATTGCAAAAACAAGAATATGATGATCACATCTCTATCGAGAGTTTCTTTTTCCCTCCACTTTAAACAAAACATGTCCATAAGCACAGTATAAAGGCAAATAAGAGGTGCACCAAACTCTAAGCAATCCTCCCTACCAAGCCAAAGACCTAACACCCTCAATCTTCTCCATTCAAAAGCCTCAGCTTACTTTAATATATTGAAAAATGCTATGTAGAACNAGCGTTCCTCAAAACGAAATTTGCTGTTTTTGTGTCTTCTCCGAGCAATGCTTCCTAATGGCGATCTTCAGGTCGCTGAGAACTCTAGCTCGAAACCCTAATTCCAGAGGTTTTCTCTCACTTTCTCTCTCTTCCTCAACTCCACTCCCATCCCCTTCACATATTCTGTCTCATCATCTCCAAAACCCCTTACTCTACCGCTCTAGATTTCTCTCTCCTCTCTCCAATGGACCACTCTTCCTCTCTTCTCCACCTTGGAAGCTCTCTCAGTCCGCCACTCCTCTCTACATGCAATCCGACGTTGTTTCTCTCCCAAATGTTGAACATTTGAATTTGCTTCGAAGACGAAAATTTCCGATCAATTTAGGGTTTCAGTCGGTTGTTTCTACTCGTGGTCTACTTAAGGAGACTAACAGGAAGGAGTTCATCCATCAAGAGGAAAATATTACTCGTGGTGGATTGACAGATAGTTTCGTGAATTTGCCGAATTTGATTTCGATGAGTCGATTGCTTTCGGGGCCATTGCTTGGTTGGTATGCCCTAATTTCTTTAAATTAGTTCATACACAGTATATCTAGGCATACATGAGAGATTATAGTTGTAGCTCTGTCTGCATATGGGCTTGGAAGGTAATACTGCTGAAGCTATGGGAATGAGTTCAAACTTGACATATATGTACTCTGTTTACTGCTATTTGTATAATTGGTTTCAGTTCAAATGTGCTATATGGTGAAAAAGAAAACTCGAGCTTGTGGGTGTACAGTGAATAAGATAGCTAGAGTTATGTTTATTGGATTGTTTATTGCCTTTTGGGTATGTGTTGTGGGTGCATGTGTTGCACTGCATTCGGCAATTCTCAGACAATACTTTTGCCAAAAAAATAAGGAAGGAAGGAAGGAAAAAAAAAAAGGGATGCGTCAGTTCTTGTATAAGAAGAAGATCAGTGGAATGCTCATTCTCTTCAATTAAAGTTTGATCTGGCCAGTTTGAAAATGCTATTTACAACTTCCTTTTCTATTTTATTTTGATTTACATTTTGCAGGATGATTACACAGGAAATGTATCTTCCTGCATTTGTTGGACTGGCCATCTCTGGGGCAACAGACTGGGTATGAATCCTGTACAAGTTTTTCATCTTAAATACAACTGTTAGGTTTTTATTAATTTTTGGGTGTCTTCTATCTCATAGCTAGATGGATACGTGGCCAGGAAGATGGGAATAAATTCTGTAGTTGGTTCTTACCTTGATCCTCTTGCTGACAAGGTAAAAAGGCACTTAGGCTTAGGGCGTTGGCGAGCTGCCTTTAATTGTTTGTTGTAGTTCTAGAACATTTCTGTTTCATTTAATCTCTGGGGTGGCTTAACATGTTCTGTATTATTATCTTGTGTTTATGCAGGTTTTAATTGGGTGTATTGCTTTAGCAATGGTAGATAGGGGTCTTCTGCATCGTAAGTAAAGATTGTATTTCTTTTTCTTTCTGATGGATTCTAGATTGTTGGAGAATTGCTATTGCAACTGAAGTTAAAATAAGATGTATCATGTATATGGATGCACAATTTAACATGGTAAACAGAGTAAATTTAGACACCTTGGCCTTTTAAATAAGTTTTATATTGGTTGTGTGTGCCATTCAAATGTGGTACTTCAACTATTTTGATTTCTTAAAGTTTTGTTATTCCATTTTGTCGTCTCGTTTTCTGAGGTGTTTAGGTTTGCCACTTCATCCTATGTATTGTTGGACTATTGGAGTAACAATGTGTACCAGGGTGTAACTAGATCAGTTTAATTGGTTAAAATATAAAACGATATGTAATTTGATCCATGTCCATTGTTCTGATAGACTGCAACTCCAGTCTAAACTAAGACAAACGTTCATACACATGCCTGAAAACACTCAAAACAATGTGATATATTTTAAATTCCTGGGTTGAAAACTCTCATTTAGTTTTTTGTTGGTAAAGCTGGACTTGTTGGACTAGTTGTGCTGCGTGATGTTGCCCTCATTGGTGGTGCAATATATAAAAGAGCTAGTAGCTTGGAGTGGGAGGTGAGGCTAACTAACTTTAACTTGTGTAGTTAGTTAGCTGAAGTATTTGTTTGTGCTGCACTACTTAGTTGAATTTCCTCTCTTATCAGTGGAAAAGTTGGTATGATTTCTTCAATCTTGATGGGACATCTCCCCAGAAAGTTGAGCCTCTCTTACTGAGCAAGGTAAGCTTTATGCTTGTTGGCCTGAATTTTCGGTGCACACTGTCCGTAGTGATTAGATAATGTAGGTAGCATGCAATATATGATTGGTGGAATACCAGTAGAGTTGGATACAGCCAGTCAGGAGGGAAGAAGAAAAGAGAATTAAACTGAGAGGAAAATGGTCCAAAATATGCAAGTAGATGACGACCAATATGTTGAGTGCACCAATGCGAAACGTTGTAAGAGTTGTATTTTTGTTAATCGTGGACTGGAATTCCCTCTCTCCTGTATAACTTAAATAGCAAACCCAAGAAGTTTCTTGATCTGGATTTCACATCGAAAGTACTGGCAGATGTCAGGTGATTGTTAGGACTTATGCATATAGTCAATATAATTAGAAAGATTATCAGATAAACTATCATGTTTGTGATTTATGCTCAAAAGCTGTTATTTGTCTAAGTGCTGCAATTTATTGACAGGTGAATACGGTTTTCCAGTTGGTCCTAGTTGCTGCAGCTCTTCTTCAACCGGAGTTTGGCACTGAGGAAACGCAGTCATACATTACATATTTGAGGTGATACCAGTTATAATTGTCTGTATTCAACTTTGTATTGATTAATCTCCAGAATCGGAGCCCACCATACATTTTGAATTATTGCAGTTGGCTGGTGGCTTCAACAACGGTGGCTTCCACTGCAGCATATGGAGCACAACAGTTTAGAAATGGATCTATGTTGATGACAAAGAACGTATAGACTAATTTCACATCACAGACTGTTTAAACACTTTTTTGGTCTATTGCCAGGTGGGTGCCATTTTCAAGGCTTTAAAATTAGAGAAGTTTTAGGTTTGTTTTTTGGATCTTATGCCACTANGAGCACAACAGTTTAGAAATGGATCTATCTTGATGAGAAAGAACGTATAGACTGATTTCACATCACAGACTGTTTAAACACTTTTTTGGTCTATTGCCAGGTGGGTGCCATTTTCAAGGCTTTAAAATTAGAGAAGTATTAGGTTTGTTTTTTGGATCTTATGCCACTAAGGAAAAGAGACAATTCGCTTCTAAAATGTCATATGATATCTTACAAATTTTGCGGATTATAGATGAGTTCATCTGCAGAAGTTGAAATTTGGCTCAATATGAGATGATAAATGGGTGGCAGATGTTACTTCCAATTGAGCTGTAAAGTAGAATTCTCTTTCTTTTACTGTCTNTATTAGGTTTGTTTTTTGGATCTTATGCCACTAAGGAAAAGAAACAATTCGCTTCTAAAATGTCATATGATATCTTACAAATTTTGCGGAATATAGATGAGTTCATCTGCAGAAGTTGAAATTTGGCTCAATATGAGATGATAAATGGGCGGCAGATGTTACTTCCAATTGAGCTGTAAAGTAGAATTCTCTTTCTTTTACTGTCTTTTTTTTTTTAAAAAAAAACATGCTATTGTATAGCACTAGTCAGGATGAAAATTGAATTTAATAGAAATCAATTACTTGTATAATTTGTGATGTTTATGATCATCATTACATGTTTTCAACAGCATTTGTTCCTCTCTTTGCCTAAACGCGGTGGTTATATTGGAAGATTTGTTTGTTCATACTGTCGTAGTGCATCTAATCCAACTGTTGGCCATAAACATGAGCAAAATATCTTTATGCTCATTTACTGTCTCAGCTTCATCTCTTCCAGCTACATTCTCATTCAAACTCACGGTGAGTAGAANTAAAAAAAAACATGCTATTGTATAGCACTAGTCAGGATGAAAATTGAATATAATAGAAATCAATTACTTGTATAATTTGTGATGTTTATGATCATCGTTACATGTTTTCAACAGCATTTGTTCCTCTCTTTGCATAAACGCGATGGTTATATTGGAAGATTTTTTTGTTCATACTGTCGTAGTGCATCTAATCCAACTGTTGGCCATAAACATGAGCAAAATATCTTTATGCTCATTTCATGTCTCAGCTTCATCTCTTCCAGCTACATTCTCATTCAAACTCACGGTGAGTAGAAAATCAAAATCAGAAGTAGCAGCCTCATTTCACATTATGGTTGTTGTTCAAGTTATCAACTGCTCTCTCTCTCTCTCTCTCTCTTACACCCTCAATGATGAGTGGAACCGTGGGACCTAGCAAGCCTTCACCATCTGCTGATAAGACTAAGATAAATTAATCGGCCGCCTCTACATGCATGACCACTAGGTACACTACTGTTAGCATTTGAATGACATCATAATCTGATTTGATTTTCCCATTTGTAAACTTTCCCCTCTCATCGCAGAGTCGGCCTTGNTCTCTCTCTCTCTCTCTCTTACACCCTCAATGATGTGTGGAACCGTGGGACCTAGCAAGCCTTCACCATCTGCTGATAAGACTAAGATAAATTAATCGGCCGCCTCTACATGCATGACCACTAGGTACACTACTGTTAGCATTTGAATGACATCATAATCTGATTTGATTTTCCCATTTGTAAACTTTCCCCTCTCATCGCAGAGTCGGCCTTGGCCTGTCTGAGTTCCAGGCCTCCAGCCTTGCACTACACAAGAAGGAAGCTTGGCAACACAATGCAAACATGGTAGAGGAAGATCTGTCAGTCCGAAACAAATATCCTGGACACTAACCCTGAATCCACTCTTAAAAGGTTTTAAAACAAGAATCAAATAACACAATCCTGCGCAATGAGTAAGTGGCACATCCATGATAACCATAATATGAAATACGTGCTCTTCTCTCCCAAAACTAATATACTAACAGAAAACCTGGACAGATTGATAGCAAAGTCTTCATGGTCTTGTATCCAAAGGTTTCCCGATTAAAAAGATGGGACAGACGGATCAACAGACTGGAGACCCATTCCGGTCAGTTCCTAATGCCCGAGCCTGTGTTACATAGGGGAACCAATGCTGTGAAAGTTAAAGGTGAAATTGGCGTAGGAAAGTCCAGTCAAAAGAATTATAAAAGCTAGTTTTTCAAGCAAATTTTATGAACTTGACAAAGAAGGTATACTGTACACAAACCACCAAGAAGTTCTGCTTGTTACAATACAGGAAAATTGAAGTACTCAAAAATGAAACCAATATGTGTTGAGTTCAAGGTGCCTCCAAGATAACACATGAAAGAGACAGCATGAGTTTTCAATCAAGAAATCGCTTCCATCAAAATAACCAAACACATATAGTGAACAACTGGTGAGAGAGATGCTTTAAAACCAACAGCTATCCAACCAAAAGAGCAAAGTCCTTTGAGATTGGTAATGAAAACAGATGCCAGCTAGTTCAACAATTCGAAATGAAAGAACTAACATATCTGAGATGCAAATTTTCATACAAATCTACCTAAGCTTTTCAATTTTATTACCGAATGCATTACATAACAAAAAAAAAATTCATACCATCTGTGTCTTGTTTACTTAGGCAAGTTCTCTTCAATTTCAGTCCACTTATCAGCAACCTTTGGAAATTTCTCCTTCATCTGCCGTGCAATCTGGTGAGCCTCATCAACCTTTGAACTGCTTGCAAGCCCATTCACAAGTGACTTCATGGTCGAAAAGTTGGGAACCCAACCTTTTTCCATACTCTCCTTACTGATTTTCAAAGCAGTCTCAAAATCCTCACCTTGACATAAGAAATGCACCAAAGTAAAATAGCAATCACTATCCGGTTTAAACCCACTATTCACCATTTTATTGAAGAAACTCTTCGCCTCGTCCAATTTCCCTTCCTTGCAAAACCCATGAATCAAATGACAGTAAGTCACTGAATTAGGTTTCATTCCCCTGGACAACATCCCATCAAGCAACGCCTTCGCCTCGACCGACCTGCTAAGTTTACACAAGCTCTGAATCCTAATATTGTATATACTAACCCCCGGAGACATATCGCGTTTCTTCATCATTTCCAACACCTTCCCAACATCATCATACTTCTCCTCCCTATAAAATCCAGCAATACAATTCCCAAACGACAGCGCATTCGGTTTCACACCCTTCCTCTCCATCTCAGACAATATCGAATACACAGAACTAGACGAACCGGACTCGCAAAATGACTTTAAAACCGTATTGTAAGTATCAAGATCAGGCTCAATCCCATATTTTCTAGGAAATTCAAGAAATATCCTCTTAACCTCACCATAATTCTTAGCAAGCACACAAGAAAACAACAGGGCATTCAAAGATTTTACCGTCCGATCGACACCCAGATCATGTGCTTGTTCAAATGTCCGAATGGCATGGTCCAGCATGCCAGCCTGACCATACAGGATAATGCAGCGAGAAATGAAGCCTTCTGTCTTCAAATCGGGTCGGGCCTTTAATTCTTCGAGGAAAGAGCGAATGCCCTCGAAGTAATTGGAGTCTTTGAGCTTGGAGATTGCTAAGGAGAAGGCAATGCGGTCGAGATGGGAGTCTGGGGTCAGGGACGCGGCTCGGCAGATTTCGAGGATTTTTTCTGGGTTTTTCTCGGATTTTAGGAGAGATAAAGCAGCTCTGGATTTTTCTTTGCTACCTAATGGTGATTTAGAGTCCGGGTTTAGAATTGATGAGAAATGGCGAAGCTGGACTGAATTCAATCGAAGATTTAGTAAGCTCAATCGAAGCTTATACTGAAAAGCCATTGACTCTTGACGGTTTTGTGTGTGTAATGAGAGAGAGAGGTTTGGGGGTTTTGAATTTGGAATTAGGGTTTAGTGTGGGTTGCGGTTGGAGAGAGAGGACGGAAAGCCCAACAAAAGCCTGAAAAAAGAAGAGGTTTCTTAAAATTTGTCACTTAAACCGTCTAATATTTAAAAGATTACACATAAATCCTCTAACGGATATGCGCGTAGCACTAATAAATTATATTTAAATCTCCTTAAAATTTATAAATATATATTACTTAAATTCCTTAAGTTTTAAATATTATACTTAGAGTAAAAATGCTCCAATTAAAGATAAAATATTAAATATTTTAAATTTTACAACTAAAATTCATATTCTATTGTATCATTTATTGAAATAAAATCAAAAATAAAAATTTAATTTTTTTTTAAAAAAATTATAATTAGTTTACATTTATATTGTCTATTAGAATTTAATTTGATCGTTTAAACAACCAAATTAACTATCAAACTATCTCAATTAAAGTTAAAAGATATTGTGTCAATTACAGTTTGACTCTATTAATTTTTTAGTTTAATTCTAATAGATAATATAATTATATACTAACTATGATTTTTTTTAAAAAAATTAGATTTTTATTTTTGATTTTATTTCAATAGATGAAATAATAGAGCATGAATTTTAGATGTAAAAATTATGTTCTATAATGAATGACTTAGACCCTTTGTTTGATTTTTTAGTTTTATTCCGATAGATAGTATAATTGTATACTAATTAATATTTTTTAAGAAAAAAATAAATTTTTAATTTTAATTTTTTTTCAATAGATGATATAATAGGACATGACCTTTTGTTATAAAATTTAAAATATTTGATATTCTATATTTGATTGGAGTATTTTTTGTCTAAATATAATATTTTAAATTTAAAAGGGTTAGGTATCATATACTTACAAATTTCACGGGAGTCTAAATATAATTTATTAATATATATATTTAGGGGTCTAACTGTTGCGTACGTACAAATTTTAAGGGGTCTGTGTGTAATTTTTCTTGAAATAATTTATTGTTGACAGAGCAAGAGTGGCTATTGCCAGAGAAAATGATGCCTTTTAAAGTTGCACATTGCCCTGACAATAGCAAATTTTGTGTTGGCAGTAAAAAAAATTTAATCCGAAAAAGAGAGAAGTGAACCCGACGTGAATCGAACACGCAACCTTCTGATCTGGAGTCAGACGCGCTACCATTGCGCCACGGATCCCAGTGGTTGATTAACTTGAACTTTTATATATTAGATTATATTAATAAAACAGAGCATCTTAATCTTCAACCCAATAATAGTCCCAACATATATACTTTTTTGGGTAAAAATCATTCGGACCCCTGAGTTTTGTCTTAATGACACAGACACCCCCTCATATTTTATTAATTACAATGACACCCCTATCATAAACGGAGTTAATAGAAATTGTACAATGACAAGAATAACCCTAATTTTTTTGAATTATAATATTGTCAGTTAAACCACAATGCATAAAATGACATAAATATCCACCTCACTACCAAAACCCTAAAAAATCGAAACCATCGTACAACCCATCGTTTGCATAGAGAGAAAGAGAGAGAAATCGAAACCCTTCACAACCCATCGTTTGCCTATAGCCGTTAACCCTTCTCACCCCAAATCGAAACTTTCCTCTTCCTTTTCCTCCCCGATTCCCCCACAGCCTCCTTCTTTCCACAATCCCCACAAATCTCATCACCTCTTGAACTCAAAAGCCCTAAATTCCACAATGTATTGGCTCCACCAAAGATCTAACCCTACAAGTTGAGCGACACCTACTGGGCATTGATGCCAAACGATTCTAGTCCACCATTTTGCTCGAATTCTTGCGTTGTCATACTCGTTTCAAGAGTGTCAAGTTGGGTTGTGGCCAAGGTCTCTCCATTCACTCTCTCTATCTCAATATATGTATAAATAAATACTCATTTTCATTCTATATTCTGTGTGGGGATGTGTTGATGGGTTTTATTTTCTCTATCTCTACACTTATCCACCAACCCACTCACATACACGTGCTTGTGTCTTAATCAAGTTAGAATTGTTCGATTTTGGGTTGATGAGCTTTCTTCATGTGAATAGATGGGCTTTATTCATGGGAAAGATGACTATATTATGTTTGTTCTCTGTACTTTTTGATTTTGAGTGTTGTGTATGAGTAATTCCTTTGCTTTTACTGCTTTGGGGTTTTATGTGGCTAGTTAGAAGCTTCTCCAAGTGGTTTAGTTGGACTTTGATTAATTTTCTTTATTAGGATAATGGGAAAATATTTAAATTCTTTTCACTTATTCTAATTTTGTGCTTAGTTGTTTTATTTTATTTGTATTTTCTTTGTAAATAAGAAATTTAGGAACGGAAGAAATTAATTTATTTGATGCTGGTTTTCATTCTCTAGGGACTAGGGAAGTATAAGTTTTTCCTGGACTATGCTTTGGGAAATATTCGGCTCATTAGGTTTAATGTTTGACATTCTCCTCTGTTCCAAATGACCATTGAAGATTAAAGCAACTCTAATTGTTGACTTAAGCATTTTTCATTTCTCTACTCAGTTGTAACAAATTTTTTTTTCTGTTTTGTAGCATTTTTCTATTTTGCTTGTAACAGAAAATCAGAAATTATTTTTTTTAACAGGAAAACAAGAACTAATTTTCCTATTTTCCTCCACCTGAGTACATAGATACATGTGTATAGGGAAGCTAATATTATAGCAAATTTTATGGCCTCTTTTGCTGTTAAAGTTGAGAGAGTTCTACTGATTTTTCTACAAATGGTCCAGAAATGCCGAGAGTGATTCTGCATTAGGTTTTTCTAGCTGGTCCAGAAATGCAACATTTGTACAGGAGAGACTTTNTGATGGCCTCTTTTGCTGTTAAAGTTGAGAGAGTTCTACTGATTTTTCTACAAATGGTCCAGAAATGCCGAGAGTGATTTTGCATTAGGTTTTTCTAGCTGGTCCAGAAATGCAACATTTGTACAGGAGAGACTTTCACATTTCTTTTATGGTTTTGTACTCTTGTAATTTTGAGATTTAATCAATAAAATTTTTCTTTTTTATTAAAATTTTTCTTTTTTCTTAATTGGTTGATTCTTCATATCAAATCATTGTAGATGAACTATATAGTGAATCCACAGAAAAATAATGGAGAGAGAGAGAGAGGGTACAGGTTTAAATTTCTTCACTCAGTGGGTCTGAAGGATATAATAGTCTTTCTATTATATATTTTTNGAAAAATAATGGAGAGAGAGAAAGGGTAAAGGTTTAAATTTCTTCACTTAGTGGGTCTGAAGGATATAATAGAATTTCTATTATATATTTTTGGAAAAATTTTAATATATAATACTTAATCTTACTATTGAGGGCAAATTTTGGAATTACAAGGATTTTTTATGGAGATGTCACTCTTCTCCGTCTACATTATTGACGGCCATGGAACAGAGGGGGTGTCCGTATAACGAGTTTCAAATGTGAGGGGGTGTCACTATAATTAATAAAATGTGAGGGGGTGTCCGTGTCATTAAGACAAAACTCAAGGGGTCCGAATGATTTTTACCCTACTTTTTTTTATTACAGAGTGTTAAAACTTGCGCCGATTATTTTCTCGAGCTCAGTGGCTAGTTACCATGATTTGAATTGAGTTAGAACATATCTCTAAAGGGACATGAGTGTCTAGTCCTTAAGGTGTGTGAAAATAAATTAAATCTGAAACATTTGGATTATCATATGTCAAACTTAACAACTGAACCACCCCTAAAAATTTTAATTTAAATCATTTAAATTTTACGACTTGTCTTTATTACTTACATTTTAACTTAATAACTCTTTTTATTCATATCTATTCTTTTAACCGTAGTAAAATATTTAATAACTCACTTACATAGTAGCCACATTAAAAAAATGAAAAATATAATTTAAATCTAATTTATGAATCTAATCAATTATAGTTATTGAATCAAAAGTGTGATTCATAAACTCACAATTGATTTAACTATTGTATTGAATAAAATCCTCAAATTAAATCACTATAACATTGGTCTTAAAAAAAATTTGATTTGTAAGGGTTCACATGAATAGGTCAATAATGACCCTCATTGACCATAGGAACATGATTAGTCATTTTCTAAATGCATCAACATTCAACACTATATTAAACCCCAATTATATTGTCGTATAAAAAAATGATGAAATATAGAGAGATTTTTTTCATAATTCCAGTTAATACAAGTATGATGCATAATTTAAGTGTACGTTTTAACAAACTAATTAATCATGACCCCTTATTTATTACACAAGCATAACTAATTTTTTTTCTAAATTTGGTAACATTATAATAAACTCCAATCTTGTTTTATATAAAAACTGATAGTGCTCGAAAATACTTAGCCCAATTCCAGATCAATGTTTTGTAAGATTGGGGTGGGGTGGGGTGGGGTGAATAGTCTAGGCTAACAGAGAAAAAGTATGAGGAGATGAGATCAAATACAATACATAAATGGTTCACCCTAGTAGAAAAATCAGGGTTACGTCCACTGTAATGGAGGTTCTTGCTCCGTAAGGTTTGTATTGCCTGAAGAAGAAGGTTACAATAATTTTCTTAGCTTAAAACTAGTATAAACGGTGTCTCATGAGTACAAGTTTTTCAGATCCCTCTCTTTTTTTACAGCGTGAAGGTATTATATATATAAGTAGCCATCTAGGTTTTTTTTGGTGTTCTTCCCTCGGTTGATTTTGTGGTGTCTTCCTTTTTGTCTTGTAATGGTGACCGTTGTTCTGACACAAATCATCTCCACGATCCTTCAATGGAATGTGCACAAATAATCCATTTTCTAGTGAGTATGCATTCGTTAGTGGCTCTAGAAGCTGTCCCCCTAGACACGTGGCAGGATAGAAGGCGTTTGGGATTCGGTGAATACAGAGCTCCCTATCTCCGAGCTACTTACTGCTGAGCCTGTCATGATTGAGTAGGACTGTGCCGACTTGGGCTCTGTTGGACTCCCTTCTTTGGATTATAGCCCATTCTTATTGTGGAGCAGATACGCTGCAGAGAGGTCACTTGGGCTGTCATATAACTATTAGGCCAATTGGATGTTTTGGGTTTTTGATGGGCAACCCACGCCAAAATCCCATTATTATTAAAAATAGAAAAAGTTGCAAACAAAAGTTATATTCATAATAGGGATTAACCATGGTATTGAAAAAAAATTAGTATCGTATGTTCAAAATTTATTACTTTACTAGGTATTTTTTTAATTTTTGTAGGTCATTTTACAGCAAAAAAATTTATCACTTTTGTGGGATAATTTATTGCATTTGTAGGTATTTTTATAACTGTTGTAATAATAATTTTTACCATTTTTATTTGATACCACAACAATAATAAAAATATTCATAAATATAATAAATTTCGATATGGTAACAAAACACGGTTCATCATAATAATTCGAATCTACGAAGCTTGTTGTAATTAATGAGTCATTTTCTATCTTGCCGCAACATAATGCCAAGACCTTTCATTAATACTATCTCCATATTTGTAGTCAAGTTATTTGTCGATATTCGTATTCAACAATCATGCGCCATAACCCCATATACACTAGATTCTGTGTCATACATGATGATGCACAAATTGATTTTATGCATTACTGGTCGAGTGATTGATAATAAATGCAGTAATTAAATAGAGAGAGATAGTAAATCAAGTGAGACAAAGATCTAGAGTGGTTCGGTCAACGTGACCTACGTCCACTATGAAGGGCAAGGATCGCCTGAGTATTTTATTGCTTCAAAAAGTGTAGGGAGAGTAGGAAGATAAAAACAATAAGAGAAAGATGAGAGTGATAACAGATGTGCTTGATTGTGTGTGATGCCCCCCAAGTGTTATCGAAGCTTACAATTTATAGTCGCCTCCTAACAAATTGAGGCGGTTCATCAGTAACTAAAAAGCTAATTTGGTGGACGTGGTGTCATTTTCACAACGGATGAGGTAGTTACGGAGCTATTCTCAAGACCAGGTCTTAGGGTGTCGTGGTTGACTTCTTCGCTCCTTATTCTAAGGTGACTTGGGTAAAACACTTGGATGACGCTTACTCCAAGGTAGCTTAGATGAAGCTCTTGGAATGGCGCTTACACCAAGGTGACTTGGATGAAGCTTTTGGGATGACGCTTACTCTAAGATGGCTTAGATGAGACTCTTGGGATGACGTCGCCTACTCCTTAATGACAGGGCCCTCGGAGCCTTGATGAGTCTGACTGGGAGTGGATCTCTTTTGGGCTAGACCCATTGGGTTTTGCCTAATGGACCCTTTATTCAAGTTAGGCCCACAACCTAAGTTGGGTCTTAGGTCGGGCCCATCATTTGCCCCCGAATACCCTAAGTCCAATAAAACTTGGAAAAGAGGACATTTAGCTGGATTTGGACTCTGGCTAACAAAGACTATTTTTTACTAATGACCCATTTTTCTTCTTGGTTCTTCCCCAAAATCGGAGATCGCTATCGGATGAAGGATGGAAGATGAATTAGTCCATCGACATTGAAGAGAAGGCAAATAGCATAGGGTCAGTCGACATTGAGGCAAGCGTAGGGGAAACAAGAGTCCTGGTGAGCGTTGGCAAGGTCGGGCTAATAGGCATCAGTGAGGCTGGAGTAGTGGGTATCGGTGAGGCTGGACTAGCTAGCATTGACAAGGTAGGGACCTAAGGCGAGGAGCTTTAGGATGGCAAGTATGCCACAACAAGCGAGGAGTAGGAGGCGCGCCAGGGACAATGTCACCAGGCGTTGGGCGCCATCAGGTAGGAGCGGCATCGCTGGGCGCGATCAGGCGAGTGCACTAATGACAGCGTCGTAGGGCGCAGACAGACGGTGCTGTGCATGGCCAGCTCGTCGATGTTGGCTAAGCCAAGTGTGGCGGTGGATGCTGGATGACCACAACAAAGATGAGCCTCGATTATTGGCATTCAATCTAATGTAGTCCCGTGGGTTGCAGACGACCTGAGTTTCAAGAGCGTGCCTAGAGATGGCAGAAACAATGTTACTTGAACATTAAAATATCCAACATGATTACTTGAAAAAAGAGGCAGACACATCAGGTTGTAGAGAAATAGAGGTTGCTTACGTGAGAACAAAGACAAAGTTTGAGGTTACTCGTGAGAGAGATGCACCTCTTCAGACGAGCTTTTGGCAACTCATAAGAAAGTAGCTAAGTTAGAGATAAGCTGACTGTGAGGCTACCCACATGAGAGCAGAGATAGAATTTGAGGGTTGCTCTTGAGAAAACGGCACTTCTTGAGACCAAACTTTTGGTGACCCACTAAGTTAGAGACATAGGTTGTCTGCTTGAGAGCATAGCAAAGATAGGCTAAGCTTTTGGCGACTCAGGAGAGAGTCGCTAAGTTGGAAATATAGTCTGCCTACTTGAGAGCAGAGCAAATATAGGTCAAGCTTTTGGTGACTCGCAAGAGAACCACTAAGCTGGAGACATAAGTTGTTTGCATGAGAGCAAAGTAGAGATAGACCAAGCTTTTAGCTACCCGCGAGAGGATTCACCTCGCTTGGACCTGGTGATGTCCTCAACATTCATATATTCTTGAGTTTTTGTCAATAATTCTGACATGTTCTTTGATGGTCGCTTCATTATTGAAAAGAGGAAACTCAATAAGCAGAGGCTTCCTAAAAAGGCAGTCATGGTGAATTTGTCATCGGATTCGTCGATTTGGAGGACCTCCTCATTAAAACGAGTGAGATAACTCTTCAGACTCTCGTCTCGATCCTATTTTATGTTGAGCAGATGGGTGACAGATTTCTGATGGCGGGGGTCCACCAATGAAATGTACCACAAAGGACCTGCTTAGTTTGGCGAAGGAATAGAGGCCAGAGTGAGCTTAGCGAACCACTGTTGGGCAGTTCCCTTTAGGGTAATTGGGAAAGCTCTGCACATGATTTCGTCAGGAACATTGTGCAGTTGTATCAAAGATTTATAGTTGTTAAGGTGATCTAATGGGTCTTTTGTGCCATCAAACGCTTCTACTGATTGCATTCTGAATTTCTAAGGAAATGAATAATTTGCCCCATCGACTACGAAATGTGTGTCAGTGCTCCTTACGAGGTACTCAACAGTTCCTGGTCCTTGCACTTTCATGGTGTTAAAGATGTGACCCAGTTGATTCTATACTTCCTTGATTTTCTTGTCCCAAAGATTGGGAACTCTTTTGGATGGGTCATGAAAGTGGCTCTCATGGTCCTCACTTTGATTTTTCCCTTCATCCTCCTGAATGAGGGTCTTCATCATGGGAAGTGATAGTTGGAGGAGGAGGAGGAACTACCCCATGGTGATGATGAAGGGCTCCCCTAAAGGGGGCACCCAACACAGTANCCTCATCCTCCTGAATGAGGGTCTTCATCATGGGAAGTGATAGTTGGAGGAGGAGGAAGAACTACCCCATGGTGATGATGAAGGGCTCCCCTAAAGGGGGCACCCAACACAGTACCTCTATGGCGCTCTGGGTGAGTAGCTCCCCTAACTTGATGCTCTCTTGGTTGCGCACCTCCTTGTCTAGCGAGCATCAACTGCAAGATTTGTTAATTTTGGGTTACTAGTTACTGCACCGTTTCCAGCATCATTTGTAGGTTGGGAATAGGATCGGCTGGAGGAACAGCCTCTTCCTCACGTGGAGGATTGTTCTCAGGTTGATTCATAGATCTGGTGGTGATCACCATAAATACAAAAAGAACAGTGATTGAGTAAAAATTTTGTCATTCCCACAGACGGCGTCAAACTGATGATGCACAAATTGATTTTATATACCACCAGTCAAGTGGTTGATAATAAATGTAGTAATTAAATAGAGAGATAATAACTCAAGTGAGACAAAAATCTGAAATGGTTCGGGCAATATGATCTACGTCCACTATAAAGGGCTAAAGTTTCCTGAGTATTTTATTTCTTCAAAGAGTGTAGGAAGAGTAGGGACATACAGGCAATGAGAGAAAGATGAGAGTGATAGCAGATGTGCTCGATTGTATGTGATGCCCCCTAAGTGTTAGCGGGGTTTACAATTTATAGTCGTCTCCTAACAAATTGAGACAGTTTATCAGTAACTAAAACACTAATTTTGTAGAGATGGTGTCATCTTCACAACAGATGAGGCAATTGCAGAGCTCTCCTCAAGACTGTGTCTTAGGATGACGTGGTTGACTTCTTCGCTCCTTACTCCAAGGTGGCTTAGATGAGACTCCTGAGATGACACTTACTCTAATGTGGCTTGGATGAGGCTCTTGGGATAGCGCTTACTCTAATGTGGCTTGGATGAGGCTCTTGGGATAGCGCTTACTCTAAGGTGGTTTGGATGAGACTCTTGGGATGGCGCCACCTACTCCTTGATGACAAGGCCCTCGGAGCCTTGATAAGCCTAACTAGGCATGAATCACTTTTGGGCTAGATCCATTGGATTTTGTCTAGTGAATCCTTTATTCAACTTGAGCCCACAACCTGAGTTGAATCTTGAGTCGGCCCATCAATACACAATATATTTACAAATTAATATGCATATAATGCATTTAAAAAGAAATGTTTATTGAAAAATGGCATACATGCGATTAAGAAAGTATTGGTCATGAATAAGAGACAATTAAAAAAAAATCATGGAGGAGTAGAAAGTTTTTTAAAAAAATGTAAAGATAAAAACTAGTGGTATTCATGTAATGGACTCTTTATTTATTGTAAGAAAAATATAAGTAAGGTAGTTAAAATATAAATAAATGTTAATTATTATTAATATAAGCCGAGTGATTAAAATGTTTGTGAAAATATAGTAAATTATTAATAACTACAAGTAAAAGGAGAGGACACCATAACCAACATTTTCTTTTATTAATAATAGAGATATATAAGATAGAACATCAATGATAACCATAATATGAAATACATGCTCCTCTCCCGACACTAATATACTAACAGAAAACCTGGACAAATTGATAGCAAAGCCTTCATGGTCTTGTATCCAAAGGTTTCCCGATTAAAAAGATGGGACAGATGGATCAACAGACTGGAGACCCTTTCCAGCCAGTTCCTAATGCCCGAGCCTGTGTTACATAGGGGAACCAATGCTGTGAAAGTTAAAGGTGATATTGGAGTAGGAAGGTCCAGTCAAAAGAGTTATAAAAGCTAGTTTTTCAAGCAAATTTTATGAGCTTGACAAAGAAGGTATATTGTACACGAACCACCAAGAAGTTCTGCTTGTTACAATACAGGAAAATTGAAGTACTCAAAAATGAAACCAATATGTGTTGAGTTCAAGGTGCCTCCAAGACAGCACATGAAAGAGACAGCATGAGTTTTAAATCTAGAAATCGCTTCCATCAAAATAACCAAACACATAAAGCGAACAACTGGTGAGAGAGATGCTTTAAAATCAACAGCTATCCAACCGAAAGAGCAAAGTCATTTGAGATTGGTAATGAAAACAGATGCCAGCTAGTTCAACAATTCGAAATGAAAGAACTAACATATCTGAGATGCAAATTTTCATACAAATCTACCTAAGCTTTTCAATTTTATTACCGAATGCATTACATAACAAAAAAAAATTTTATAGCATCTCTGTCTTATTGTCACGGGGTAACTTTCGTTTTTCTTTCGAGGCTACCTGTGAAGGCGTTGCTATTGCAACCAGCCACACACAAACTCAAGAATAAGAAACAGAAACTCACACAGAAGGCACACACGAATTTACTGGGACAAAACTCTCAAACCTTATATATTGAATTCAACAATTTACAAGGAACTCTCAAAGCCAGAACACTCTCTCCTTATCAGAATGCTCAAGCACCCCTATTTATACAGGAGTAAGGCAGATGACACCCTCATCTGTCAAGGGGTAATTACACATGTTTTTGTTATTCCATAGCATACTTGGCTAGCAGGCTTGGTCTTTGTGCGACACCTGACAGGTAGTTCCACCTCTTTCAGTAACTGATGTGGAACTGCCCTTCATCAGCATGCATTTGGACTAGATTCAGACTAGGGACGCCCAGAACTGCCTCAGCAACTGCCTTGACTGTGTCTCAGCATCTGCAACTGCCCCACATCCTCCTGGTCACATGCATTGAACAACCATGTGCCAGTCATGTGGCCACATTTAGCAGACAGCCATGCTTCACGAACCAATGTGCATGCTGGGTTCAACTAATGCCATGCAATCCGAAGCTATGCACCCACATTGCTTCAATTGAGCCCACCACGTGCTTTCATGCTCAATCGGATGGTCTCATGTTGTCTTGGTTCGTCCCAATCTGTCGAACCACTTAACCGCATCACCTTGATTCCAACTTATGGCACGCCTTGGTGCAAGGTGCCACCAAGATCGGCCATTTGTACCCAAGTTAGTAAGGGTGTAACAAGCCACCCCTACCTGAAGTATCCAACGACCTCGTTGGAATGGAGGCATGGTATTGCTTGATGAGATCCTCGAACTGCCACAATGTCGTCTCTTTCTCCCAAGTGGCTTCCTCCGGTGCTTTCCCTTTTCACTTGACTAAGTAATGAGTTCTTCTGTTTTTCTTACTCATTTTCTCAGTCTTGTGGTCAAGGATAGCTTCAGCTATTTCTATGAATTGCTTCCTAATTGTTGGAGGAGCCTGATGCCGAACGTATCTGCTAGGGTCATCCGGGTCCTCAATATAAGGCTTCAAGAAGGCAACATAGAAAACTGGATGAAGCTTGAGACGACTGGAAAGATCTAGCCTATAGGATAACCTGTCAATCCTCATTGTTATAAGGAAAGGGCCATCATAGTGCTGGATTAGTCCCTTGTGTGCAGACTTTCGAGAGATCTTGTTCCAGATTGGTGAGGTCAATTTCAGCATCACTTTGTCACACATTTCGAACTCTACTGCCCTCCTCTTCTCGTTTGCCCACTTTTTCATCATCTTTACCGCCTTAGTTAAACAGTCGTTTGCCTAGTCGATCCGCTCCTGATTGGCCCGAGCAAAGCGGCATGCTGCAGGACATCTCCCTTGAGACTTCTGCTTGATAACTTCATGCAGGGTAAGAGGCTTTTGGCCAGTTGCCAACTCAAATGGGCTCATTCTAGTGGAAGAGCTCTGTTGGAGGTTATAACTGAATTGGGCTACATCAAGTAAATTCACCAAATTGTTCTGGTTCTCTGTGACATAGTATCTGAGATATTCCTCCAGCATTGCATTAACCTGCTCGGTCTGCCCATCTGTCTACAGATGATTGTTAGTGGAAAAGTTGAGCTGTGTGCCCAATAGTTCAAATAAAGCCGTCTAGAACCGGCCAGTAAATCAAGTGTCCCTGTCGCTGACTATATCCAACGGAAGACCCCNGCCAGTCATGTGGCCACATTTAGCAGACAGCCATGCTTCACGAACCAATGTGCATGCTGGGTTCAACTCATGCCATGCAATCCGAAGCTATGCACCCACATTGCTTCAATTGAGCCCACCACGTGCTTTCATGCTCAATCGGATGGTCTCATGTTGTCTTGGTTCGTCCCAATCTGTCGAACCACTTAACCGCATCACCTTGATTCCAACTTATGGCACGCCTTGGTGCAAGGTGCCACCAAGATCGGCCATTTGTACCCAAGTTAGTAAGGGTGTAACAAGCCACCCCTACCTGAAGTATCCAACGACCTCGTTGGAATGGAGGCATGGTATTGCTTGATGAGATCCTCGAACTGCCACAATGTCGTCTCTTTCTCCCAAGTGGCTTCCTCCGGTGCTTTCCCTTTTCACTTGACTAAGTAATGAGTTCTTCTGTTTTTCTTACTCATTTTCTCAGTCTTGTGGTCAAGGATAGCTTCAGCTATTTCTATGAATTGCTTCCTAATTGTTGGAGGAGCCTGATGCCGAACGTATCTGCTAGGGTCATCCGGGTCCTCAATATAAGGCTTCAAGAAGGCAACATAGAAAACTGGATGAAGCTTGAGACGACTGGAAAGATCTAGCCTATAGGATAACCTGTCAATCCTCATTGTTATAAGGAAAGGGCCATCATAGTGCTGGATTAGTCCCTTGTGTGCAGACTTTCGAGAGATCTTGTTCCAGATTGGTGAGGTCAATTTCAGCATCACTTTGTCACACATTTCGAACTCTACTGCCCTCCTCTTCTCGTTTGCCCACTTTTTCATCATCTTTACCGCCTTAGTTAAACAGTCGTTTGCCTAGTCGATCCGCTCCTGATTGGCCCGAGCAAAGCGGCATGCTGCAGGACATCTCCCTTGAGACTTCTGCTTGATAACTTCATGCAGGGTAAGAGGCTTTTGGCCAGTTGCCAACTCAAATGGGCTCATTCTAGTGGAAGAGCTCTGTTGGAGGTTATAACTGAATTGGGCTACATCAAGTAAATTCACCAAATTGTTCTGGTTCTCTGTGACATAGTATCTGAGATATTCCTCCAGCATTGCATTAACCTGCTCGGTCTGCCCATCTGTCTACAGATGATTGTTAGTGGAAAAGTTGAGCTGTGTGCCCAATAGTTCAAATAAAGCCGTCTAGAACCGGCCAGTAAATCAAGTGTCCCTGTCGCTGACTATATCCAACGGAAGACCCCAAAGCTTCATAATATGCTTGAGGAACAACTGAGCAGTAACTTCCGCCGTACATACTTTTGGGGCAGCAATGAAAGTGACATACTTCAAAAATCTGTCTACAACCACAAATATCAAAGTAGAATCGTTCACCTGAGGCAAGCTATTAATGAAGTCCATGGAAACACTCTCCCAAGGTCTGCTTAGAATAGGGAGGGGTTCCAACATACCCGCCACCTTCTTCCTTTCTGTCTTGTCTTGCTGGCACGCCAAACAAGTGCACACATATAGCTCCACATCTGCTTCCATGCATGGTCAATAATAACTTTCTGCTAGCAAGGCAAGAGTCCGTTGCTGCCCCAAATGTCTTAACCATGGAGCATCATGAGTTTCTTTCAGCAACATCTGTCTAAGTCTGCCTGACTTCGAAACATAAGGTCTCCTTCCTTTGGTGTAGAGAACACCATCCTCTACCCAAAACCGCCAAGTCACCCCTTCGTGAACCTGCTTCAACAATGAGCTGGTCACTGGATCATCTTTTGTCTGATCCTGAATTCTCTGCAGTATGTCTCCTGCAATCTGGCTAAGTGCAGCAACTGTCCCATCAGCAACTGGGATTCGACTAAGAGCATCAACAACCTAATTTGCACTGTCAGGCTTGTACTGCAACGTGAAATAAAATTGGGCAAGAAAGTCCTGCCATCTTGCTTGTTTTGGTGTCAGCTTTTTCATGGAATTGAAGCAGCTGGTAGCCACATTATCTGTCAGTACAAGGAAATACTTCCCCAACAAGTAATGCCTCAATGCATTGATGCAGTGAATGATTGTTGTCATCTCCTTCTCATGTCCTAAATATCGCCTCTCGGTATCATTNAACTTGCTTGTTTTGGTGTCAGCTTTTTCATGGAATTGAAGCAGCTGATAGCCACATTATCTGTCAGTACAAGGAAATACTTCCCCAACAAGTAATGCCTCAATGCATTGATGCAGTGAATGATTGTTGTCATCTCCTTCTCATGTCCTAAATATCGCCTCTCGGTATCATTCAACTTCCTACTTTCAAATGTTACCAGATGCCCATTCTGCACCAGCACCCCTCCAAGAGCAAAGTTTGATGCGTCTGTATGGACCTCAAAAGGCAAATCAAACTCAGGTAACCGTAAAATTGGACTAGACGTCACCACCGCCTTCAATCGATTGAATGCCTCCTGGCATTTGTAGGACCAGTTTCATGTCCTATCCTTCCTTAGAAGATCAGTCAGCACCGCGGCCTTCTTTGAATAATTCTTCACAAATTTTCGATAATAGTTTGCCAAACCAAGGAAAGAACGCAGTTCAATAACCTTAGTAGGGACAGGGCAATCTGCAATGGCCTCAACTTTCTTCGGGTCCATCTTCACCACGCCCGCAGAAATAATATGTCCAAGGAATAAAATTTTCTTCTGGGCAAACTCATATTTTTCTGGTTTCAGATACAACTGGGCTTCCCTCAACTTTGTCAAAGCCAGCCTAAGATGCTCAACATGCTCCTCAAGAGTTTGGTTGTAAACAACTATGTCGTCCAAATAAATCACCATGAAACGGTCTAAGTATTCCCAAAATACGTTGGTCATCAAGTTACATAATGTAGCAAGGGCGTTGGTTAAGCCGAAAGGCATGACTAAAACTCATATGACCCGTACCTTGCCACACAAGTAGTCTTCGCCTCATCTCCCTCTGCAATTCTGACTTGATGATATCTCAGTCGCAAGTCCATCTTGGTGAAGAAAACCGTCTTTCCCAATCTATCAAATAATTCGTCAACAAGCGGCACTGGATAGTTATTCTTGACAGCCACTTTGTTGAGGGCTTTGTAGTCTACACAAAGCCGTAAGGATCCGTCCTTCTTTTTTTGAAACAGAACAGGGGCTCCATAGGGTGCCTTGTAAGGTTGAATGAACCTAATGTCCAATAAACCCCCAAGCTGTCTCCTTAGTTTTGTCAACTCTGATGAAGACATTCGATAAGGAGCCTGGGCAGGGATTTTTACCCTTGGAATCAACTCGATGGGGTGGTCAATCTCCCGTCTTGGTGGTAACCTTGCTGACAATTCTTTAGGTCCACGTTTTTGAACTCAACCAACAACTGTTGCACTGGTTCATGGACTTGCAATGCTTTGGACTCCTCTTCCTCGAATAAAATAGCCAAGTATGTTGTTTTCCCCCTCCGCAAGCCATCTTTTACTTGCAAGGCAGACATCATTTCTCCTAAAGACTTGGCCTTAGTGAGGGGAAAAAAGCAGGGATTGGGCATGTCCATCACGAACATCCCATGTAAATGTGGCATAACAGACACCTTTGTCTTTGTAAGAAATTGCAGTCCAAGGATTACCTGAAAATCATTAAAAGGGACTACCATAAAATCACATGCTTCTTGCCAATCACCAACTTTTAAAGGGACTTCTCTTGCGACTCCGCCTATTGGTTTTGCCTCTGAATTAACAGTCTTAATCTGGCTAGAGTTTTTCACCAAAGTCAGACCAAGCCGTTGTACTTCTCGGTCAGAAACAAAATTATGGGTTGCACCTGTATCAACCATTGCCTGAACAGCCACATTGTTCAGGCAAATCTACACAAACATCAACCCCTTCTTTGCCACCGTCTCCTCTTTGCGAATTGCATTAAGGAGTTGTAATAGGTTGACTCGTGTCGGTTCATCAGAACAGTCAGTTTCCTCAGCTATGAGGGCACTGAGCTTTTCTTTCTTGGGGCAATTTCTGGCACGATGAGGGCCATTACAGATAAAACAGCTTGAGTCAGCACCTCGCTTTGATTAAGAGGCCTTGTCAGTCGATTTTTCTGAATTGCCAAACTTCTCAGCCTTTTTCTTCTGCTTTTCCTTCTTAGGGAACTTGACTTCCCCTTTGGACTCCTTCTCTGAAGGGTTAGCCTATTTTTTGTAGTCAACTAGCACATCTGTTGCAGACATAGCAGCCGGTAAATCCTTCACTCCTTGCCGACGAAGTTCTGCTTGTGCCCAAGTTTGTAGGCCAGACATAAAGTTGAACAGGTTGTCTTCCTCTGACATATTTTTGATGTCAAGCATCAAAGACGAGAATTATTTCGCGTACTCCCTCACGGTGCTTGTATGTCGAAGTTTTCTCAATGCATCACGGGCTTGCCAAGCCGTGTTGCTAGGAAAGAATTGCTCCTTCATTTCAGCGGACAGAGACTCCCAAGTAGTAATTGGAGGAAGAGATTTATCCTCAGAACATGTTCGTCACCATAATTTAGCATCACTAGACAGATACATGCTAGTGAGATCTACCTTCTCAGCATCCAAAGTGCGGACTGCTTTGAAGTAGTGCCCCATATCCCACAGAAAGTTCTCAAATTCTTTATCATTACGACTGCCTGTGAAAGGCTTAGGGTCAGACACTTTAGCTTTCTTAGTGCTTTCACTGCCAGAAGCCAAAGAAGCATTCTGCAGTGCCTTCTTGAGCACTGAAACATCTGTCTCAAGGGAACTCAATTTTTCCTCCATATCATCGGTCCATGTGGAGACCGTAGCTAGCACGTCAACAACTTCATTTTTCACTCGACTGAAGTGATTAGATTCAGTCTTTTGAAGTTGTTCGTGTGCAACACGCATCTCTTCCAACCGCTGATACAACAACTCAAGTTGCATAGAGAGAGCCACAACATCACCGGACTGTGGAGGACCAACCAACTCCTCCAAACGTGCCACCCTTTCCCTCAAATCAGCATTCGCTCCGCTAGTCATAGTTGATCTTTTGTTAAAACTACGCTTTGATACCAAAATGTCACGGGGTAACTTTTATTTTTCTTTTAAGGCTACCTGTGAAGGCGTTGCTATTACAACCAGTCACACACAAACTCAAGAATAAGGGATAGAAACTCACACAGAAGGCACACACGAATTTACTGGGACAAAACTCGTAAACCTTCTATATTGAACTCAACAATTTACAAGGAACTCTCAAAGCCAAAACACTCTCTCTTTATTAGAATGNAACTCGCAAACCTTCTATATTGAACTCAACAATTTACAAGGAACTCTCAAAGCCAAAACACTCTCTCTTTATTAGAATGCTCAAGCACCCCTATTTATATAGGAGTAAGGCAGATGACACCCTCATTTGCCAAGGGGTAGTTACACACGTTTTTGCTATTTCATAGCATATTTGGCTAGCAGGCTTGGTCTCTGTGCTACACCTGGCAGGCATTTCCACCTCTTTTAGTAACTGATGTGGAACTACCCTTCAAGGGACGCCCAAAACTGCCTCAGCAACTGCCTTGACTGTGTCTCAACATCTGCAACTTCCCACATCCTCTTGGTCACATGTATTGAGCAGCCATGTATCAGTTATGTGCCCACATTCAGCAGCCAGCCTTGCTTCACTAACCAATGTGCATACTGGGTTCAACCCATGCCATACAATCCGAAGCTATGCACCCACATTGCTTCAATTGAACCCATCACGTGCTGTCATGCTCAACCGGGTGGTCTCATGCTACCTTGGTTCGCCCCAATCTGTCAAACCACTTAACCACGTCACCTTGATTCTAACTTATGGCATGCTTTGGTGCAAGGTGCCACCAAGACCGTCCATTTGCACCCAAGTCAGTTAGGGTGTAACACTTATCTACTTAGGCAAGTTCTCTTCAATTTCAGTCCACTTATCAGCAACCTTTGAAAATTTCTCCTTCATCTGCCGTGTAATCTCACGAGCCTCATCAACCTTTGAAATGCTTGCAAGCCCATTCACAAGTGACTTCATGGTCGAAAAGTTGGGAACCCAACCATTTTTCATACTCTTCTTACTGATCTTCAAAGCGGTCTCAAAATCCTCACCTTGACATAAGAAATCCACCAAAGTAAAATAGCAAAAACCAACCAATTTAAACCCACTATTCACCATTTTATTGAGGAAACTCTTCGCCTCGTCCAAATTCCCTTCCTTGCAAAACACCCATGAATCAAATGACAGACAGTCACTGCATTCGGCTTCATTCCCCTAGACAACATCCCATCAACCAACGCCTTTGCCTCGACCGACCTCCTAAGTTTACACAAGCTCTGAATCCTAATATTGTATATACTAATTCCCGGAGTCATATCGTGTTTCTTCATCAATTCCAACACCTTCCCAACATCGTCATATTTCTCCTCCCTATAAAATCCAGCAACACATTTCTCAAACGACGGCACATTCGGTTTCACACCCTTCCTCTCCATCTCAGACAATATCAAATACACAAAACTAGACAAACCCGACTCGCAAAATGACTTTAAAATCGTATTGTAAGTACCAAGATCAGGTTCAATCCCATATTTTCTAGGAAATTCAAGAAATATCCTCTTCACCTCACCATAATTCTTAGCAAGCACACAAGAAAACAACAGGGCATTCAAAGATTTTACCGTCCTATTGACGACCAGATCATGTGTTTTTTCAAATGTCCGAATGGCATCGTCCAGCATGCTAGCCTGACCATACAGGATAATGCAGCGAGAAATGAAGCCTTTCGTCTTCAAATTGGGTCGGGCCTTTAATTCTTCGAGGAAAAAGTGAATGCCCTCGAAGTTATTGGAGTCTTTGAGCTTGGAGATTGCTAAGGAGAAGGCAATGCGGTCGAGATGGGAGTCTGGGGTCAGGGACGTGGCTCAGCAGATTTTGAGGATTTTTTCTGGGTTTTTCTCGAATTTTAGGAGAGATAAAGCAGCTCTGGATTTTTTTTTGCTACCTAATGGTGTTTTAGAGTTCGGGTTTAGAATTTATGAGAAATGGCGAAGGTGGACTGAATTCAATCGAAGATTTAGTAAGCTCAATCGAAACTTATACTGACAAGCCATTGACTCTTGATGGTTTTGTATGTATAATGTGAGAGAGAGAGAGGGGTTTGGGGGGTTTGAATTTGGAGTCAGCAACTCCAAAAAAGTTATCATTTTTAGATGTCAAATCATTTATTTGTGATTTTAAATAGTATTTTAACATTCTCGGATGCTAAATCTGTTTCAATAACAAGTGCCAAAATTGGATTTCATTTTAATCTTTTTTTATAAAAAAATATAATTAAACTTAACGGTTATATTTTAACAGGTATAGTTTTCATAACGATCGTAATTTAACAAATATATTTTTATAGTAAAAATTTCAAATGCTATCATAACATAATAAATAACGACTAAAAATTAAAACTCCATTTTTTCATAATCTCTAATTTCAGGCTATTCCAATATGTGTGGAGAAATTGGGTTCATGCCAGTAATGTCAGTTTCTATGATTGTTCATTTCATTCTGTCTTTCAATTTCTTGCACCTGTCTTTCTTCAATTTCTAAATGTTTATGATGTTATTTTAATGATATCTCCTGTTGAGCATAAATTTTGTCGTGCCGCTAAACTTTTTGTCGTTTCACTTCCATTCTTTGATTTCAGTGGTGATAATCTAGTGATGCTTCAACACCATTTTACTTCTTCTTCTTTTTTAAGTTGTTTCTTCGAAACCTTTATGCCCAATGACCTATCAATGTTGGAATTGGACGAAGGTTCAGTGTCATCCCCTAAATATAGAATTGAATAGCAAGATTCAACAGGACTACCAGTTGAATGGGTTTGTGCTATGTTATTGTTGGTGAGATTATCGGTCTATTTCCCCTCCATTTTCAATATAGCCTAACAATGCTTGTATTGAAATGGTTTTCCAATGATCTTAGCAAACATTTCTTTTGTTTCATCAACCTGAAAAACATATGAAATCATTCATTCAATAGTTCAAATATCAAATCATAGTAGTGTATATCTAAAAAAGCTCAATCATTATATTATTTTACTCGGTGTCTCCACTTTATCACAATCTTTCAACTTGACTATAAAAACTGACAAATTTGTGACATTTTGCATTTATATCAGTCCAACGGCTTTTAATAGAAGATTGTGAACGCTCTTCTTCATTGCCTCCATGAAGTTCTAAGTATTTCAATATTCTATGTCAAAAAATATCACCTTGTTCATCTCCAGTAATTGCATCTTTACTTGTGTTAAATCACGCAAACATAATTAATTTATCTTCTTTTAGAGACAAGTTCTTTGTCTTTTGCGATTTTCTCACACATGGAGCGGTTTCATTTTGTACCGGTGCAAATACTGTGAGATTGGTCTGCATAGCATCATCATATAAATCGGTGTCGTTCATAAGCAAATCAGTGAAAAAATCGTTAAATTGCAAATCCATCTACAAAAAAAAATTATAATCAATTTAAAGAATGAGCATAAAATAATCAATTAAAAAATAAATCAAATCAAATCACCCTTAATTAAAACAAATTATACATTAAATTTACCATGCCCTTCTCTATAAATTAAATTTGTCATCCCTTTTTTCTATAAATCACCCCAAATCTCCTTAACCCTACATGATCGCTTCCCTCCCCATTCGTCTCTCTCTGTCTTTTTGTTCTTCCCATGTTTCCTTCCTTTCTTTGTCGGCGGAAGCCATACACAACCACACCCTAATCGCCCCAATTCTCTCCCTCTCTGATTGGCCATACCCTAACGGCCACTTCACGAAATCAACCACAAACACTGATCGATTTTCATGACAAGATACCAAGATTGAGAATCAGGAGTAGGGAGCTTACAACAATTTTCACGAAATCAACCCTATTACAACTCAACACCACACCCTATTTTCATGGCAACATATCAAAACAACCCTATTTTCATGAAATCAACCTTAATGGCCATTTCAATCAAGAGCAGGGAGCATACAACGATTTTTATGGCAAGCTTTGATAAGTTTTCTCTTTCAAAATCTCTGTATTTATAGAAATTTTTTAATGAATAGAGTCGTTGAACATAGCCGTTGAGGTTGAATAGTAGAATCTAAAAGCTTTGTAACATCTCCCTTTCTTTCTCCAAAGTTACCAAAATTATCACCCCGAGACCATTGATGTCATTTTTCAATCATTGATATCACTCTATTTGGAGTGAAAAATTTTAAATTTGGGGTGACATTTTGACAGTTATGGGGTTGTCACCCCTAATGTCACTCCCCCTTGGAGTTGCTCTTAGGGTTTAGAGTGGGTTGAGGTTGGAGAGAAAGGACGAAAAAGCCAACAAAAGCCTAAAAATTTTGAGAAAAATTACTCTTGACAGAGAAAGATTGGATATTGCCAAAAAAATGATGCTTTTTAAAGGTGTACATTGCTCTGGCAATAGTAAATTGTGTTGGCAATAAAAACAATTTGATCCGAAAAAAGAGGATTGAACCAGATGCAAATCGAACGCAACCTTCTAAACTGGAGTCAAACACGCTACCGTTGCACCATGGATCCCAATTGTGGATTAACTTGGACTTTTATATATTAGATTATATTATATTAATAAAATAGAGCACCTTACTTTTCAACACAATAATAGTCCAAATATATATATACATTTTTTTTATACTATAGAGTGTCAAACTTGCGCCGATTATTTTCTTGAGCTTCGCGGCTAGCTATCATGGCTTGAACTGAGTTAGAACATATCTCTAATGTAAAACCCCGGTAAATTTAAACTTTTTATGAAAAAAGGTGATACGGTAATTTGTCACTTCGGTGCAGGTTGAAAGCTCGCATTTTTTTAGAGCTTGGATGACAAAATGGATCTCACTATTAGATTCGTCTAGTAAAATCTAGTTACATAGAATTTTTTTTTTGAATTTCGAGATGATCGAGTTTTTCACATTTTTCGAGACAACAAAATGTCGGATGACCTAAAAAACAACCCCAAAACTAAAATTTTTAAAATTTTATTATAATTTAAAGAAAGTTCATATAAAAATATCTTAAATTTAAACCGGGATGAAATTTAATCGTTTTGGAGCGAAAACGAACCTGAAAATAAGGAACGCATGGTGCGGCGTGGACCAAGTGTTAAAGATTATAAATAGGAGTCAAAACATCTGATTTTCCACAAAAGTCTATGTTGGGTTGCTGGGTTCTAACGTTGGAAGAGGAAGAGAGGGAAAGAGAGAAAAAACTAAACATTCAAGACTGCTATCTACGATCTACAGAGTTCCGCCGATTGGAATCCTTGGAGCTAAGTATTAAAGTCAATCTATACGACGAGGGCTACGCAACCATACCAAAAAAGACGGGTTTCACCAAATATTTAAAGATAAAATTTTGGGGAAAGTTTGGTTTTGGGTTAGGTTTGGGTTCTTAGAGCTTCCTAGCATTGTTTTACGCTTCAAGAGGTAGGATTTTCATCCCAATTAGGTTTATTTTCAACCTAGGATGACTATATGAAATGGGTGGACTGTTATATGTATTTTAATACTTGCCTATTGTAGTTGATTTACTGAAAATTGGTAAATTCAATTCTAATATGAATTGGTAATTAAAAATTTTTAGTGGGTGATTTTTTTGAAGTTTTGATAATTGGGTATGTGAAAATCACTTAATCTAATTTTTTTTTTTTGAATTATGTGATGAATTTGGACATTTTATGTAATTACATGATTTGGTGTGTTGAATGCGTTTGATTAAATGCCTATGTGAAATAAAGTGTGTTAATTGCATGAAATTTTGTGAAAACATGCTTGAAAATTGTTGTTGGATGTAAATGTTAATACATGCTTATGATATATTGACATGATGAGAATTTATGAAAATTATATGCTTATGATATAATTAACCACAGTGTATGTTGAAATATGGTTGAGCTTGTTCATATGACATTCGTACAGATTGGACATAATATTGATGTTACAATTACACATTATATTGCATTTGCACAGAGACAACGAATTCATGGGCACGAGCATGAGTGTGGGGTGTGTGTACATAGTTGATCAACATTATTCTTGCTGGTTGATAAGTGAACTTGGGAAGGTTGGACCAAGGTTCAACTGAGTTGCATGGTCGTATGAAAAACTTATGTCGGGTATAATAAGTAGGGATAGATTTTTTCTCGGGTGCAAGACCCCGATTATTGGTTTATACATTTCTTTCGGTGCAAATCCAAAAAAGTGTATCGGTATGCGGAACCAGTGGTGAGACATCAAAATCTCACTACCCAATAAAGATACATGATTTTATTTTATACAAAGACACATGATTTTGTTTTATACTAAGATACATGGTTTATTTTAAAAAGTCATTGGATGTACAACATCAATGACGAGGCCTTTGAATGCCCGATTTTATACTCATGCCATTGCATGGGTGATGAGAGCCAGTAAAGGCTCAGGTCGAAGTACATGAGTGAGTCTCATCTCATTTCATGATAATTTTTAACATTGAATTGCATATTCTTGATTGAAATGGTTGTTTGTTAAATATTGAATATGAACATTTCATATGCACTTAAGTTGGAGAGTGACCTCTTTAGGAAATACCCTATTGAGCGTGGCTCACCCTTTATGGGAATACATTTCATGTGTGGGTTATACACTGGTGAACGACTTGTATTTGGGGCCTCAAGGATGAAGAAAAGCCAACTTGTGGCTTTTAAACCTTGTTTTGTAAAATTTTTGTGAAATTTGGTTTTGGACATGTAAATCTATGGACATGATTGTAATCGAACTTGTATTAATTATGTTTGATGCATAAATTCATGATGTTGGAGTATGAATTGAATTATATTGGACCTCGGATAGGTCATGTGATTAAATGTTACATGATTGCACAAGTTGTGTTTTGGGTAAAGCTCTTCGTACAAAAGAGATTCTGCTCNTTGAATTATGTGATGAATTTGGACATTTTATGTAATTACATGATTTGGTGTGTTGAATGCGTTTGATTAAATGCCTATGTGAAATAAAGTGTGTTAATTGCATGAAATTTTGTGAAAACATGCTTGAAAATTGTTGTTGGATGTAAATGTTAATACATGCTTATGATATATTGACATGATGAGAATTTATGAAAATTATATGCTTATGATATAATTAACCACAGTGTATGTTGAAATATGGTTGAGCTTGTTCATATGACATTCGTACAGATTGGACATAATATTGATGTTACAATTACACATTATATTGCATTTGCACAGAGACAACGAATTCATGGGCACGAGCATGAGTGTGGGGTGTGTGTACATAGTTGATCAACATTATTCTTGCTGGTTGATAAGTGAACTTGGGAAGGTTGGACCAAGGTTCAACTGAGTTGCATGGTCGTATGAAAAACTTATGTCGGGTATAATAAGTAGGGATAGATTTTTTTCTCGGGTGCAAGACCCCGATTATTGGTTTATACATTTCTTTCGGTGCAAATCCAAAAAAGTGTATCGGTATGCGGAACCAGTGGTGAGACATCAAAATCTCACTACCCAATAAAGATACATGATTTTATTTTATACAAAGACACATGATTTTGTTTTATACTAAGATACATGGTTTATTTTAAAAAGTCATTGGATGTACAACATCAATGACGAGGCCTTTGAATGCCCGATTTTATACTCATGCCATTGCATGGGTGATGAGAGCCAGTAAAGGCTCAGGTCGAAGTACATGAGTGAGTCTCATCTCATTTCATGATAATTTTTAACATTGAATTGCATATTCTTGATTGAAATGGTTGTTTGTTAAATATTGAATATGAACATTTCATATGCACTTAAGTTGGAGAGTGACCTCTTTAGGAAATACCCTATTGAGCGTGGCTCACCCTTTATGGGAATACATTTCATGTGTGGGTTATACACTGGTGAACGACTTGTATTTGGGGCCTCAAGGATGAAGAAAAGCCAACTTGTGGCTTTTAAACCTTGTTTTGTAAAATTTTTGTGAAATTTGGTTTTGGACATGTAAATCTATGGACATGATTGTAATCGAACTTGTATTAATTATGTTTGATGCATAAATTCATGATGTTGGAGTATGAATTGAATTATATTGGACCTCGGATAGGTCATGTGATTAAATGTTACATGATTGCACAAGTTGTGTTTTGGGTAAAGCTCTTCGTACAAAAGAGATTCTGCTCGAATATTGTTAAATTATGGATCCCAATAAATGGGGTATAACAATGTGATATCGAGTTACACGATATCCACAGATATTCTGCGTGTTAATTGGTTGATCAACAGGTTGACAAATGATTCCCAATTTTTAGGGTGTCATAGCTAAAGGGACACGGGTGTCTAGTC
The DNA here is from genome assembly GCA_963454935.2 of Ilex paraguariensis. Taxonomy (NCBI): domain Eukaryota; kingdom Viridiplantae; phylum Streptophyta; class Magnoliopsida; order Aquifoliales; family Aquifoliaceae; genus Ilex; species Ilex paraguariensis. Next base: position 86,994 of record CAUOFW020006891.1, on the reverse strand, counting down.
GTTAAAGGGTGTGAAAATAAATTAAATCTAAGACATCTAGATTATCATATGTCAAACTCAATAATTGAACCACCATTAAAAAATTCAATGTAAATCATTTAAATTTTACGACTTATCTTATTCCTTGCATTTTAACTTTTTCAACTTAATAACTCTTTCTATTCATTTAATCGTAGTAAAATATTTAATAACTCACATTTCCCAACACCTTTGAATTCCCATCTAAACCAAAGAGTTCGAGAAAAAAAGACTGAGTAGAATAAAATTCGAAAAAAGATTCACTTATTGATCGACTAAAACATGCCGGTCTAAAGAGCTTCCTTACTAGCGATTCCCAAATAGTAGAAGAATGAAATAAGATGATCAACAAATGACTCTGGGTGGAAAGTCAACCACATTAAAAAAATAAAAAATCTAATTTATGAATTTAATCGATTATAGTTATTGAATCAAAAGTGTGATTCATAATCTCACAATTGGTTTAACAGTTGCATTGAATTAAATCCTCAAATTAGATCACTATAGTATTGGTCTTAAAAAAAAAAAACTTGTTTTGTCAATAATGACGCTCATTGACCATATGAATATGATTAGTCATTTTCTAAATGTATCAACATTCAACGCTATATTAAACTCAAATTTGTATTGTCATATAAAAAAATGATAAAATATAGAGAGATTCTTTTCATAATTCGAGTTAAACACAAGTATGATACACATTTTAAATGTCTGCTTTAACAAACTAATTAATCATGACCCCTTATTTATTACATAAGCATAACTAATTTTTTTTCTATATTTGGTAATCATAACTAATCATGACCCCTTATTTTTTTTCTATAAGCATTCCAATCTTGTTTCGTATAAAAACCATTTATGAAAAATAGAAAAAGTTGCAAACCAAAAGTTATATTCATAATAGGGATTGAATATGGTATCAAAAAAAAAAAAGGTATCGTATATTCAAAATTTATTATTTTAATGGATATTTTTTTTAACTCTTGTGAGTCATTTTACAACAAAAAAATTTATCACTTTTGTGGTGTAATTTATTGTATTTTTAGGCATTTTTATAACTGTTATAGTAATAATTTTTACTATTTTTATTTAATATTACAATTATAATAAAAATATTCATAAATATAATAAATGTCAATTCGATAACAAAACACGGTTCTTTCTTCGTAATAATTCGAATCTATGAAGGTTGTTGTCTGAGTAATTTTCTATCCTGCCGCAACATGGGGCCCAGAGCTTTCATTATTACTGTCTCTTTAATTGTAGTCAAGTTACTTGTCAATATTTATATTCAACAATTACTTGTCAATATTCATATTCAACAATCATGCGCCATAACCCCATATACACTAGATTCCGCGTCATTACTAGTCGTATTCATGTAATGGACTCTTCATTTATTGTAAGTAAAATATAAGTAGGTAATTAAAATATAAATAAATTAGTTATTGTCAATATCTAAATATATAAAATAATAAAAAATAAAAAATAATAAACATATTTATATTCATATTTAAAATCAAATCATAAATATAGAGGAGAGAAAAATAAATTTAAGCATTAGTTGTAGTGGGGATAAAAGGTGGTGGGCGACAGTGGTGGTAGTAGGAGACGATGATGATTATGATGGGTGACAATGACTATGATGGCGGCGGCGACGGCGGCGGTGGTGGTAGTGGTAGAGGTAGTGGTGGTGGGGATGATGGTGATAGAGGTAATGGTGGGGCGATTCTAAATATATTTTTTTTAAAATACTTATGAGAAATAATTCTTAAAAATACTTTTAAAAAGTCACTCCAAATACACCCTTAGGGGCTTATTCTTCATATTAAATTTAGGGTATTAATATTAGTCGTTAGACTAATTTTAAAATAAATTTAAAGTGATCTGAACCGCGAAAAATAAAAGTCATTTTGTTTATCTTTTAAAATTAAAATTGTAAGCTACTTTATTATATTGATGTTAATTATTATTAATATAAGCCGAGTGATTAAAATATTNACTATTACTGTCTCTTTAATTGTAGTCAAGTTACTTGTCAATATTCATATTCAACAACCATGCGCCATAACCCCATATACACTAGATTCCGCGTCATTACTAGTCGTATTCATGNATAATAGAGAGAGAAACAGTCAATTTTGAGTAAAATATTACATTTTGACCCCCAAGCGACACGAGCTGGTTTGGAAGGTTGGTTGTACCGGACCAAAGCCAATTGCAATTCCAATTCCCATTTCGCCACCTCTCTCTCTGGGACCGTCTGGTAGAGAAGACCCGCACGTACCTCTCTCTCTCTCTCTCTCTCTCTCCCTCTCCACACACACATATATATCATATGTGTGTGTATATNATAATAAAAAATAATAAACATATTTATATTCATATTTAAAATCAAATCATAAATATAAAAGAGAGAAAAATAAATTTAAGCATTAATTGTAGTGGGAATAAAAGGTGGTGGGCGACAGTGGTGGTAATAGGAGACGGTGATGATTGTGATGGGTGACATGACTGTGATAGCGGCGGCGACGGCGGTGGTGGTCTGAACCGTGAAAAAATAAAAGTCATTTTGTTTATCTTTTAAAATTAAAATTGTAAGTTACTTTATTATATTGATGTTAATTATTATTAATATAAGCCGAGTGATTAAAATATTTGTGAAAATATAGTAAACTATTAATAACTACTTAGTAAAAAAAGAGGACATCATAACCTACATTTTCTTCTTTTATTAATAGTAGAGATATATGCGAGAGATCATTAAATAAAAATAGTTTTGTTTGATAAAATTTAAATAAAAATATTAATTATTACAAAATAAAAGATAAGGTTTTAATTTGATTTGATAAAGTTATAAAATACGAAGATTTAATATCTAACTTAATATTAGAATCTAATTATTTGTAACTCTTATTTTTTTTTAATCGGATATTATTAAATTAAATAAGAATGAAAATGTTGGAATGCGCGACTGCCGTACTATATTATAATAATAGAGAGAGAAACAGTCAATTTTGAGTAAAATATTACATTTTGACCCCCAAGCGACACGAGCTGGTGTGGAAGGTTGGGTGTACCGGACCAAAGCCAATTGCAATTCCAATTCCCATTTCGCCACCTCTCTCTCTGGGACCGTCTGGTAGAGAAGACCCGCACGTACCTCTCTCTCTCTCTCTCTCTCTCTCCCTCTCCACACACACATATATATCATATGTGTGTGTATATGACTGTGTGAACTTCGCACGTTTTTGTATTTGATATTCGCTCCGTGTTATTTCAATTTTTTTGCCTTGGACAGATAGAGTTGAGGAGCTGGGAGCCGAGGAGGAGCGAAATGACCAGAATGCCACTGAGCTTCCCGTCGATCGACATCGGAGGACTCTCGTCGAATTGGTGGGACGAGATCAACGAGTCGGTTAAATGGCAAGATGGGATCTTCTACGCTCTATGTGCCGCCTTCGCCCTTGTCTCCTCTGTTGCTTTGGTAACACACATGCACACACACCATGTTTGTATGTGTTCTGGGTGTGAGAATTGAATCTGTAGTGATGTTGTGGATTTTGTTTTGGTTGGTTTCTGAGAAAGGACTAGAATTTAGTTTCTCAATTTAAGGATTTCCAATCTGGTTGGAGCTGATAAAACTAGGTCTCATTTAATTGTGCTTTATGGGACGTTGCTTGGTTGAAGTGATGGTTTATATAAGTTACTTTATGCAAGTTTACATAAAATTGAGATCTTAGAATTGGACTTGGGGAATAATAAGTTCAAATTTGAGGTAATTATTCATCAAATCCATCGTCTAAACCCTGCCTTCCGGAACTTGAAAACAATATTGGAAGACTACCCAAATGGATGTTAGGGTTTGACTAATTGTATCTTGGAGTGGTAACAAAATTGTTTCTTTAATGCTTATACATCATTTGGGAGCTTGGATTTCATTTATTGGAATTGCTGTTGGAAAAAACTTGTTTAGAATTACAACTGCTGTGGATTTCAATCCCAATTTCAAGGCATGGTATTCTTGCCTTATATGGGATTTATTATAGCGAGTTAATCATTAAAGGAGAGGAAAAAAATACTCCATTACCCCATATTTTATGTTCAAATTAGTAGGTTTTGTGTAATATGTATATATGCTGCTAAAACGTGTTCCTGCTGAAATGATTAATGTTTTTTCCAGACAATTAATGATAGATAATGTGCATTTTTGTCCCCTTAATGTGCATTTTTGTTGATTTGTCCATTTGTTCTTAGTTTTCACTTTATCCTCAGTTCCCCCCCTCCACACCCCCCC
>CAUOFW020006891.1:32480-81166 GCA_963454935.2 Ilex paraguariensis | reverse complement strand
CAAAAAAAAAAAAAGTAAGAATAAAAATAATCATGTCAGAGTATGTAATGTACAATGCTCGAGGCTTGTGTACTGACATCAACTTTGCTCTATGTTGAACCAGGTGCTTCTATTGATACTCCTGGATCTTCCTGGACTTCTGTTTTTCTCAACATTTACACTTCTTGTCCTATTTTGGGCTGAGATTTATCACCAGGCAAGTAAAAGACTTATTGCCAATGTCTTGTTAAGTTGGGGAATACATACTTGTGAATGCTTCTTATCTTTTGAACTACAGTGACACATTCTTGATCATTTATCCTTATTAATGGGCAGGCAAGAAGTTTACCGACAGATAAGCTCAGAGTTTGGTACATTTCAGTTAATGGTGCAGTGTACTTCATACAGGTGCCCTATATCACTCTTATACTGCATCACCTGCTCATTTTCAGTATGCTTAAGTGGTTGTTTTTTGGAGATTTCCAGATAAAGTACTATTAACTGTATATATAGTTGACTGTATTTGCTTGAGGCACAGTTACGATCGTGTCTTTCATTGTTTTTACGTACATTGATGGATATAGCTTTGTATTACTACAAATGAGCCATGTGCGTGTTGAGGGTTACACCTTCTTGGTCCTTCTGTACCTAATGTTCATGGGCATCGGATGTCTCTTTCTAGTTATCCTACCTACCATCATTTCATGAGCATCCTAGGACTCGTTCTAGTTATCCTACCTACCATCATATCTTTTGAATTTCTAACAGATTATCCATTTTTTGTATACTATGGCCACATTTAAGAAGATACAAAACTGTCAAAACAAATATTAGTTTGGATATGCTGTTAGAATTCATTGTCTGCATAAATTCTTACCAAAAGAAGTGTTTATGTCAGGCTTGTATTTGGGTGTACCTCTGGATAGATGACAACAGCACTGTGGAATTCATTGGGAAGATATTTATTGCCGGTTAGGTCTCATACTAGTCAGTCAATCTACAGTCTGCCAAGCTTTATTTGTGGGAGATTGAAACTAACACTTTCTGAATTTGTAACATGTATTGCTTCTTTTGGTTGAGCATTTGTACTTACTTCAATATTTTACTGCAGTGGTATCGCTTATAGCAGCATTAGGGTTCCTGCTATATGGAGGAAGGTGAATCTTCTGAATTATTTTTATTCGCCACTTTGCACATGTGGAGCAATCTGTGGTCTAATTTGCCCACTGATTTTTATGTTTGTATTTTTTCATGTGAATTTTCATGCTTCCAGATTATTTTTCATGCTGAGACGCTTTCCGATTGAATCTAAAGGGAGAAGAAAGAAACTTCACGAGGTCTGTTTGTGTTCTATGTCATCTTATTAATTAGATTGGGATGGATATTTGGCATATCTATTTTGTTGCATCTTCTTGGTTATATTTTTTTGGATCAGTCCCGCACCTATTATTGGTCTTAAATATTTATGTTTTATTTTGTTTTTCTTTTGGTAGTGCACTGACATACTTATAGAGTATCAAAGCGTGGTATGTTGATGGATTTGCTGACGATTCAAATATTTATTGATGAAGTGAATCTAATAGCAATTTATCTTACTAGCCAATAATTCATTGTACAAGTTGATGCAACATAGAGAGTTCCATTATCATAGAGGTAAATGATAAACCATATAATTTCTCCTTTATAGATATCATCAGAATGCATAAATTTGGAAGCTCATTTTTAATTTGGAAATTGGAGAACATATAGAGTGTCCAGAGCCAGACAAATCTATTTATCACCTGACTCTAAATTTCACACATTTTCAGGATTCCTTACCCGACCTAGCAGGTTTTGCAATATATAAAAACACAATAGTGGTCTAAATATTAGAATTTTTCAGTAAACAAGGCATGTAATGCAGCATAAGCAACAAAAGCTAGTACGTTTGTGTGTGTGTGTGTGTGTGTGTGTGAGAGAGAGAGAGAGAGAGAGTCAATTATCCTTATGATGCTTGTGTATTTGGCCCCCTTTATCAGAGGGGCTGGAATGGGTGGATTGGATGCAATATTAACCTTTGATATTGTTCACACAGTGACTGCTCTCAAATCGGACCACCCATGAACTCATGGTTGTTAGCATGCTTGCATGAGATAAATAATTCACATTCCTTACAACCTGACATTTACAATAATAGAGGCACAGAGCCCAACATATCATAATGCCTATGCGTTTGGATGAAACATTGTTTAGAACCTCTTGTAGGCAAGTTTCTTTATCATATGATTTAAGTTCACAAAAATATGATTAGCAAGCATCTTACAAAACATTATTCCCGTTTTAAAATGATGATACGATAAGTCATATATATGGGGTGGTGCCTTTATTTGAATTGTGGAATTTGAGTAACATTTGTTTGTGGGTCAATCTAATTATTGCTGTAATTTTGATAATGAATATGGATTCTTAGTTGTATTATGGTGCATGTTTGTAATATCATAAGTATGATGGCATAGCAGTTTGGGGCTTATAATAAATTGCATCTGCACACATGCGTAAAAGTAGCTTATGTAATGTGACTCTTCCTAAGCTTTCAAATGTCTCTAATCAGACACCAAAATGTGGAGCAGGTTTACTTCTCAGACTAGCTGGGTAGTTGTTTTGCTTCTATTCTTTGAAAGCTGGGGTTTGAATCTATGTGACACCTGTGACTCCTGTATAAAAGAAAAAGTTCTAGTCATTCTCTTTCATCTTTAATATCCCACCCCACAAAAAAAAAAAAGAATAAAGAAAAACCATTTTTACAATTTGGATTCTATAAAACTGCTGGCCTGTTGGTCCAATTACCTTTGTTTGAGTGTTGGTTCTATTGATAGTCTCATGATTCCGAATCAGAACCAATCTACTTGCCCTTCCAATGCCCAAAAAAAAGAAGAAAATAATAGTCCTTATCCAAATTAGTATTGTCGGACCTAACATTCTAATTGTTGCAGGTTGGATCTGTGACGGCCATATGCTTCGCGTGCTTCCTTATAAGATGCTTTATGGTAAGGTTCAGACTATCTACTGCTCATTATTTCTGGAAAGATATGTTTTCTTTGCTAATGCTTAAAGTCAAATTCAAAGATCTTATAGGTAAAGTGAGTTAACTCTCTGTGCCTGTCTTGTCGGTGAAAACTAGAAATTGACACCTATTTTGATCACTTTGAAGGGTCAAGTAAAATCCTCAGAGTAATGAGGCTATTAGTTATTTAGCAGTTTGTGCTACTTAGGTCAAATGTCGATGAGCTTTTCTGCTTGTATGATGAACTCAAGTCTTCATATGCAGGTGGTTTTATCTGCTTTTGATTCTGATGCATCGCTTGACGTACTGAATCATCCAGTTCTAAATCTGATCTATTATATGGTAACAGCACCTGTACATTTCATTTTGTTATATTGCGTGTTTTTCTTCAATTGTTTTCACTTCTGTTGTTAAAAACAGGTTGTTGAAATCCTTCCTTCGGCGCTCGTGCTCTACATCCTGCGCAAGTTGCCTCCTAAGAGAATATCAGCCCAATATCACCCCATTCGATAGCCATGGAACATCTTTGTCTAGGCCTTACTATCCTTTTCACCTCAAAAGACTGGTTTTGATGGCTCCGGCTTTAGAGATTAGTGCAGTTGAGTAAGAGAGAAGCAGAGCCAGAAAACAAGTCCAGATGCATTTGTCTGGTATGGCTCATGATGTCAGTGATTCTCTTAGTAACATGTATGATACATGGATCTCTTTATGACGAGCCAAGGGAGTTGTGTTGACTTGATTTTGTTCATGGTTTCCTGGCTTGAAGATTTATTTATTTGATTAAATTGTGTCCTGTTGCCCTAGGTCTTGTAATTTTTATTTGAGAGGGTGTTTGCTAGCATCATTCTGCATGTAACAATTATTAGTGTCACTCAGTGTGCTATGCTGTTGTCTCTTATAAAACAATTTTTTGCTAGTCGGAAGACTTGTACTATTATTTCTTCAGATGAATGGTTGATCTCTATTTCCTGTTTGATTGACTTGTTTCTCTAATCAGCTTATGCTCTCTATTTACTTGTTTAAAGTTAGACCAAATGATTTGTCTTAACAGGTTGCAGCACCAACTCCGGGATCGGCTCTCTACGGGTGGAGTTGGCGAAAAACTGTCAACTTGAATACTGCAACCCGTGAATTTGACCACATTGATCTGCAGATTTGGTTCATTCTCTCTCCTTTTTCTGTTCTTTATGATATTTCCCGGGTTCCATTCATAACCCCTTATCATATCCCAAAGTAATTTCCGTCCGTCTTAACAACCTATTTATTTGCACTGATGGCAAATAATTTCTGGGTCAAAGGACTAGTTTGTGGCTGTGGCTAGGGATGTCAGTGAACCGAAGCGGAGGCGGGGGTGTAGTATCCATTCCCGTACTTGCTTAAAAAAATTTCGTCCATTCCTAGACCACCTCCGTTAGTGGTTGTAGTTTTCATCTCTATCCCCGTCCACGATAAATTTCTTATACCCAATTCTCCACCCCCGTCCCTGCTTCCCCCGTTCCCGCCCAAGTCAAAGCCCGAACCTAAACCCAAGCCTAAGCACATAATCTCACTGGAAAAAATTATTTTGGTATAATTTTAAAAGAAATTTGAATGACTTTATGCAATATAACATGAAATTGGTAATTCTCTGTCCTATTCTCTCTCTTTTTGAGCAGTCATTCAGGCAGATTCGGTAGACTCTTATATTCATTGCCACGTCACAATCTACATGTCAACTTTGTAAGATGATTTCAAACTCTTCACAATTAGATATAAACAAAGATTTGGAAGAAGGATTGTTCATAAGTCCTAACTGTTTTATCTTTACCCATTGTTAGTGCATGAACATTGTTGTTACAGTTCTGTTCGGTAGAGAAACTCACAAGTAAGGATATCAGTAGTAGACCGAAACGGGGGCGGGGAGCGTAGCCGTCATCCCCATATCCACTTAAAAAAATTATGTCCATCCCCGGTCCACTCCTGTTAACTAGTATAGTTTTTATTTTTATTCCCGTTCGCAGGTAAATTTTTAATCCCTGTCGCCGTTCCCGCTTCCCCTGTAACCGTCCAAGCCCAAGCTCAAGTAACATAATCCAAAATTTTAAATAAATTCAATATTTTAAATAATCCAACAACACTCTAACATAGTCTAACACAACATAACGTAGATTACAAAATGTAAAAGCCAAAATAATATAGTATTCTATTTAAAGNTTGGTGAAAACTAGAAATTGACACCTATTTTGATCACTTTGAAGGGTCAAGTAAAATCGTCAGAGTAATGAGGCTATTAGTTAATTAGCAGTTTGTGCTACTTAGGTCAAATGTCGATGAGCTTTTCTGCTTGTATGATGNACGTAGATTACAAAATGTAAAAGCCAAAATAATATAGTATTCTATTTAAAGTGTCATTGGACTTCAAAAAGAAAAACATAACTATAAAAGAAAAAGAAAAATTAAATTAAATTAAGATAACGATAATACTACACTTGAAGTTTCCTAGAAGAATTTTTGTTATTACAATTCATATTACAACCATAAAATGTTAAAAGATGAAAACTTAAAATTTCGTTAATTCAATAATTCTCCTCATTTCTTAATTCACTCTAACAGAGAAACTCAACAATCTCCGTTCATAATATTTCTACCCACGCTGAAATGTAAACCTATCTTACTCTCTCTTATCTGTTTTTAAAGTATGGTCAATTACAACTCCTAATAGTTTCAATCAGTGAACACAAATAAAAAAAAGAACAATCAGAGAAAAAAGTTGATAAAGATTATCACATAGTAATGGCGTTTTTTAGTTTGATTACCATATTTCTAGGTTGGTAGTTACAGTAAATATATTTAGTTAGGGCTTGACAAGTATTTTTATTTATATATGTATATAACGGGTAGCGGGAGCAGGGAGGGGTGGGGCGAGGGTAAAGATAAGTCCATTTTTGCCTTTATCCCCATACGGGTATCCCCGTATACATCTACCGTCCAATACGTATAGTCCATCCCCTATCCAAACAGGACGGAATTGGACGAATACCCATTTTTTTTCGATCCACTACCATCCCTACTCACAAATATGAAATAACATTGGTTTCATGAATACAATCAGACTACCGAATGCATGCTCTTTTCATTCACCAAACACCAGATTGGTAGAGCAAATACCTTCTAATAATTGAAACTCCACAAAGCCTTTTACAAAAAATCACACCAGTATATATCGATCCTGCACATGATAAAGAGTGTATATATATATATATATATATATATATATAACGGGTAATGGGAGCGGGGTCGGGTAAGGGTAAGTCCATCTCCGCCTCCATCCCTGCACGGGTTTATACAAGTATTCTCGTATATGTCCACTGTCCAATACATATAGTTCATCTTTGGTCCAAACGGAATGAGTTTGGACGAATACTCATATTCCCCCGGTCCACTGCCATCCCTACCCGTAAATTTCAATGTGTGTGTGTGTGTGTGAGAGAGAGAGAGAGAGAACGGAGCACTAGTTGTGTTGCGTCTTAAAAAATAGTAGTATTCAAAAATTATTTTTGAGAAAAGTTTTAGAAAAGTATTTTTTGATGTTATATCACATAATTTGTTTGGTCATATGATTTTAAAAATAGTTATACGAAATAAAAAATAATAAAACTTATTTGAATAATAACCTCTAAAATAATGAAAATAGGAATGTGGTAAGAGTAAGGTTGTGGTGGTGGGAAGCGTAGGTGGTGGTGGTGGGAAGTGTTGGTGGTGGTGGCGGTGGAAGTGTGGATGGTGGTGATATTTTCTAAATTCTGAAATTTTTTTTCCAAAATTACATAACAGGTATAATTTATTTTTTAAATCTATCCATTTTTTATTCTCAATTTGCAGCTGACCAAACAATTTTTCTCCTATAAACTATTTTTAAAAATAGAAAAACAGTTTATGAAATATAAATCAAACAGGGCCAGAGTATTCTAAGATAAGGTAGTCAGCTTTCAGAATACAGTATAATGGTGAAATTGCTTTGACATGGAAGCACAATTCTCTATTTTCCCTATTGAATACTTCAGCTGTATTTCTCCACAATAAGTTTCTTCGAATATAAGAAACGCAAAAGGACCGCTCTATAACTGCTAAAAAGTACCCATTTCAGATCAAAAGTACAAAATGAACCCTCAATGCCAAACTGCCTCGGTGGCTAAAACTTCATAACAAGCAAAGGCGGCCTCCCAGTAAAGTCTAGGCTATCCAAGAATCTTATCGATTTTGTTGAACTTCCTCTACAGGTGGGGGCGCAAATCTCACATTTGCAGGGCGGGCCACAACAACAGGCTCATCAGCAAACAGTGCTCTTATAAGTGATGGAGTTCTTAGGGGTCGACGACCAGTCATTCGTGGATACACTTCTTCAAGAAAATAGTATGCATGACCAGCCATCATTCCCTGAAACACGGAAAGATGTGTTTTTTTTATAACTAAACATCAAAAATTAAACAGGTTCCCACAAAAGGCTCAACTAAACAGACATAATGAATGCATAACTGAGGTAAGGAAGATAATTATTTCAAGACTTAGCGAAGATACATCATTCCATCAGACTTAAATAACCTAAGTAGAACCTGCAGGAGTGAAAAGCAAAATCTAAAATATATATTCGTAGGATGTAAAATTATACTACTTGTGCAATCATCAAAATGAATACAAATAATTCTATTCTAAGATTGAATCACATTAAACGAAATTGACTTATCAACAGGAGACCATTTGTTTTGTTGATGACTTGAAATGTCTAGTGATGACTCTACTCCTAAATCCATCACTTTACGGACATCCCTGATTGGGCAGGTGTCTTCCTCTGAAACTAGAAAGCTCAAGTTCAAGCCTCCCTCTCATCTGTAACACTCACGTAAGTACAAAATCCCAACCTTTATGATTGCAAAAATTCTGAAGATAATAAAAAAAGGTGAGTAGGTGGGAGCATCCACATTGAAAGAGTGAGTATTCAAGAGGATTTTGCTCTCAATCAACCAATTTGAGAATAAAAAGAGGTACCCACACAAATTTCAAAAGGATATAGTGACCGTGCCCCAAACTGGTGAGGGTCAGTGACCTGACAATGGGATTTTTATGGGTCTTTGGAATTGGAAACTCAGGAAATACATACAAGGTTCAGGTCTCTCACAGGCCTGTCATCAGCATTTCCATAATCCACATGATAATGAAGTAGTAATAAAACAGAATCAAATTTCTATTCATAATCAGTTAACCCAAGCACTATAAGCACAAATGCGAAAAAAAGTCATATCAACACAACGGCAGTAAGCATACCAGTAGATCAACCCAGGCACTAGCACCAACAAGGACAGAGAATCCCAAAAGAACCTGCAAGAGATAAAAATGAAGCCTGGAATTATACATTGTTGTCAATGTGACGCATAAGGAAAGAGCAATTTCTAACATTGCATGAAGTGAAACACCAACAGTGGCTGACTACAAATCATATTGAACTAAACCTAAAGCTAGAATTCCAATGTTCGCATTTAGATGCAAAAATAAGAAGTTTACAATAAGAGAGGCAACCAAAATAATTCCCTATTTACAATGAAAGCAACAAAATAATATGGAAGAATATAAATGCCACTTACACTAATATATATTGGCTCTAATTTAAACATATATTCTGTATGCATCCTCGTTTGAACTATCATATACCATTTCCAAAGGGGTTGAAGGTAACAGTATGCATTAATCTCACCACACTGTCAACATGGCAGCACCTAGTCCTACAAATTGTAATAGTCGGACAAGACAATATGATAAATACATTGTGGATCACTCACCCATGGAAGGTAAGCTGCTGTGAACGTAAAGAAGCCCAAGAAACTCATATGGATGTACGGGTTTTGCTTGCTCCACACATAAACCTGTAAAGTGGAAATATAACATTTTTAAAAAGATGAAAACAGTTGATGTATAACACGTTTCACATTTAAACATTTTTATATGGATACATAGGCAAACCAACTAACCATCATAAATGTCAGTGAATTGCTAAGGAATATAATCTTTGCGAATGATTCTGACACATAAGGTACCATTCCGCCAATGAGAACAATCCCAGTTAAAACAGTGGCACCAAATAAAAGCATGTAAAAGAAATCTGCAGTCCTTCCCCTAAAAGAATTCTCTTCAAGAAGCTTGCAGTATCGAGCAAGAAAGAACATGTGGAACAGAAAGTCCAAGTCTGGCAACATTAAGATTCAATGGAGTGAGAACAGACGATGACAGCATAAACTATATCACATTACAATATACCTATTTCTATGAACATCTGAAGAAATATATCTGGACAAAGCTGAAATGTCCTGAGCATAATTACCGAGTCAACTAAATAAAAATTTAAAATTCTGTCATTAAATAACTGCTTGATGGAAAAGCACAGATGGACTCCCCCACCTGCAGAATCAAGAAAAAAAGCTGCCACTACATGGTGAACAACCAATCCCTATGCCTTCCTCTTTACCTTTTTCATTTATTGACCTTCCACTTTATCATGTGGCTATGTTTGTGCATGGACGTTTAGGGGCTGTGGACCATACAATCAAATTTCTAGGAGTTCGGAATTAGTCATTGCAGGTCAAAATTGATCCAGGGAGATTACAAATCTGATTGGTATTTTGAGTTAACAAGATCTATGACTAGAAAATCTCCACTCCAAATGAAATCATTCGAGTGGGTGAAGAGGCTAGACTGCTGAGTGGAGCAAGAAGCAAAAACATAAAAGTGCAACAGGACTCTCTCGTATAGGCTTTCTATCTTCACATAAACTCATCCACATCTTTCAGTCTATGTGCCTCTTTGTCCTATTTTATGATACCTATACAATCGCTTTTGGGTATCAAAAGGGAGAAACAATCTACATTCCATAAAAAAAAAAAAACTGAAACAAACAAATGTGTGTACATCTCTTCTTTTTTTTTTTNGTTTCTATCTTCACATAAACTCATCCACATCTTTCAGTCTATGTGCCTCTTTGCCCTATTTTATGATACCTATACAATCGCTTTTGGGTATCAAAAGGGAGAAACAATCTACATTCCATTAAAAAAAAAAAAACTGAAACAAACAAATGTGTGTACATCTCTTCTTTTTTTTTTTTCCAAACACCCTTGAGTGTGTTAGTCTAAGCTTTTATGTAAAGAAGTACTTGAGAAAGTGAAAGAGTGAGGTAAGCACAATTTTTCGCACAAAAGAATTATAACAGCCACAAATAAATTGAAAAAAGAATCTATTAGAATATCAGATGCAGGAAACACATGTGGTAGCCCAAATACATCAATTGCAATCAGGAATTACCACCCTCCTCAGTTGTGAACCGAAAAGTAAGACAACAGTGTGCATCAACGTTCCTTCTTGAGCACAAACATCTCTTCCATGAAAAAGTGGCAATCATCCAAATGCATACACAGACAGAAAGAATGCCAATACAAGTTTGAAAAAAACAAGGGGAACCGATGGCACATAAATTTCCACCTAGAGTTTTTGCATTGTAGAGTTAAGGAAGAAGATATACNGTATGCATTAATCTCACCACACTGTCAACATGGCAGCACCTAGTCCTACAAATTGTAATAGTCGGACAAGGCAATATGATAAATACATTGTGGATCACTCACCCATGGAAGGTAAGCTGCTGTGAACGTAAAGAAGCCCAAGAAACTCATATGGATGTACGGGTTTTGCTTGCTCCACACATAAACCTGTAAAGTGGAAATATAACATTTTTAAAAAGATGAAAACAGTTGATGTATAACACGTTTCACATTTAAACATTTTTATATGGATACATAGGCAAACCAACTAACCATCATAAATGTCAGTGAATTGCTAAGGAATATAATCTTTGCGAATGATTCTGACACATAAGGTACCATTCCGCCAATGAGAACAATCCCAGTTAAAACAGTGGCACCAAATAAAAGCATGTAAAAGAAATCTGCAGTCCTTCCCCTAAAAGAATTCTCTTCAAGAAGCTTGCAGTATCGAGCAAGAAAGAACATGTGGAACAGAAAGTCCAAGTCTGGCAACATTAAGATTCAATGGAGTGAGAACAGACGATGACAGCATAAACTATATCACATTACAATATACCTATTTCTATGAACATCTGAAGAAATATATCTGGACAAAGCTGAAATGTCCTGAGCATAATTACCGAGTCAACTAAATAAAAATTTAAAATTCTGTCATTAAATAACTGCTTGATGGAAAAGCACAGATGGACTCCCCCACCTGCAGAATCAAGAAAAAAAGCTGCCACTACATGGTGAACAACCAATCCCTATGCCTTCCTCTTTACCTTTTTCATTTATTGACCTTCCACTTTATCATGTGGCTATGTTTGTGCATGGACGTTTAGGGGCTGTGGACCATACAATCAAATTTCTAGGAGTTCGGAATTAGTCATTGCAGGTCAAAATTGATCCAGGGAGATTACAAATCTGATTGGTATTTTGAGTTAACAAGATCTATGACTAGAAAATCTCCACTCCAAATGAAATCATTCGAGTGGGTGAAGAGGCTAGACTGCTGAGTGGAGCAAGAAGCAAAAACATAAAAGTGCAACAGGACTCTCTCGTATAGGCTTTCTATCTTCACATAAACTCATCCACATCTTTCAGTCTATGTGCCTCTTTGTCCTATTTTATGATACCTATACAATCGCTTTTGGGTATCAAAAGGGAGAAACAATCTACATTCCATAAAAAAAAAAAAACTGAAACAAACAAATGTGTGTACATCTCTTCTTTTTTTTTTTTTCCAAACACCCTTGAGTGTGTTAGTCTAAGCTTTTATGTAAAGAAGTACTTGAGAAAGTGAAAGAGTGAGGTAAGCACAATTTTTCGCACAAAAGAATTATAACAGCCACAAATAAATTGAAAAAAGAATCTATTAGAATATCAGATGCAGGAAACACATGTGGTAGCCCAAATACATCAATTGCAATCAGGAATTACCACCCTCCTCAGTTGTGAACCGAAAAGTAAGACAACAGTGTGCATCAACGTTCCTTCTTGAGCACAAACATCTCTTCCATGAAAAAGTGGCAATCATCCAAATGCATACACAGACAGAAAGAATGCCAATACAAGTTTGAAAAAAACAAGGGGAACCGATGGCACATAAATTTCCACCTAGAGTTTTTGCATTGTAGAGTTAAGGAAGAAGATATACATGAAATTTACATCACAGTCACATGTAACACCAAATGTTTGGACAGTCAAGAAAATGCTTCATAAATGAATTAGTTGTATGAAAAAGTTCAGAAGGGATTTGTAGCTGGCAACACAGAAAGCACTGGAATATCAATTTACGGGCAGTGGAAAGCACTCAGAAGTAGCACCAGTTAAGGTGCCAGCAAGTTGAATTTCTTAAGATCAATAAAAGGAACAACTAGAATACAAAAAGACACTCAATTAATAACTTAGGAGACCAGCTCCCAACCTACATGATCAAAAGAGTCATGTACATCTCACACAATAACTTATACACAAAATTAAAGCACAACTGCAGAAATTTTACCCATTCCTGATTAGCTCCCGCAATAAACCTGTTATTAACAAAGAATGCAGGGTGGCAAACCAACCCCTAAAACAAAAGGGACTTTCTTTGTACACCTGATAGGTCAAGAAGTAATACTGTTCCATGACACTCAAATAAGTTAATTACATTACTTCGCATTCCTTTTTCTCATATTTAGCAGAGAAAGGTTCAAGTGTATATTTCTGTCTGAAATCCAAGCATTTGCCTCATCAAGTCCATGCAATTAGAAACTCTTAAAAATATTGTGACTGCCTAATCCAGTGATTAAACCCCAATATTGCACACAATATAACAAGTGGATACATCAAAGGCTCAAACCCTTTGACTGAAAATTGTCGAATCAAAACCAAAACCAGTAGCTCTGCCACAATCTACATTATGAGGAATCACGCAAAAGAATTACTTGAGTTATAGCTATAAATATTACCCATATTCCGGAAGTAGAGGAAATTGGTGATGAGTCGCCAGAACTGGTAATGCTTAACCACTAGCACTGGGTTCAAGTACAAGTTGTAAGGTGAGATTATCTGCATAAAAAATAAAACATGAACCTAGATAAACCCAAAAAAAAAAATCCAGCTTTTAGTATTGTTTACAGCTTCCAATTAACCAGATTCAGTGCTTATTGAAAAATAAAAGATTTTACACATCGTATTACCAATACAAAAACATGATATGTGTAAAAGAAACAGAAATCTAAATAATAACCGCAACAATAAAAAATAAACTAACTTTCCTCCATATAATTGAAAGCAAAACGCCAATGTTTTCATAAATTCAGATCACCCAGTTATGTAACCCCCACACCAATTATACCCAATCACATCGAAACTGACTATTTGCATCCGAAAATGAACTCAATCCTATGCAATTCTTTAAAATTAAAGAAAAGTAAAATTTCCACATAAGTTACAACAAACCCGGTAGAATCAATCCAGATAATAATACCCAATTGCACAGTAACCCCATTAAGAATCAAACCAAAAAATACACAAATCTACTCAATTACATAGAGTCCTACACATATCCGTATACATATATAAATATACAGAGAAAGGGGGCCGGGGGTGCATACTTCGAGGGAGCAACAGATGGTGGTGACAATTGCAGCAGTGAGGTACGAACGGGTGATAATTGGCATCTGTTTGTACCATTCTTCTACAGCTTGAGCCATTGCTCAGTCTCCGATCTTCTCAAATCAATGAAAACCCCAAACCTACCACAACTTTTCGCGAAAAAAAAAAAGACCTTCTGGAGCGAAAATCAACACAACACACAATGCTTCATCAACCTCAAACCGATACAGTTACATATATGATGTACTAATATATNGGAGCGAAAATCAACACAACACACAATGCTTCATCAACCTCAAACCGATACAGCTACATATATGATGTACTAATATATCTCCCTATTCATAATTTTGTATGAGAGAGAGAGAGAGAGAGANGTTACATATATGATGTACTAATATATAAGAGAGAGAGAGAGAGAGAGGTGTTTTAGATTGGAATTTGGAAAGGGGTGAAAAGTTTTGGATTGGACATAGACTTAAGACCGGAATAGGAAGTCCTTAGCCCAATCTCTCTTTTGGTCCCCCTCTCTCCCGTAACCAAACAAAGCCACATTGCATGTTTCGCTCTAATATTCTCCTGGGTTTCTACAAAACACGCGAGTTAGGATCGCGTGAGCTAAACGACCCAATCAGTGGGCCGTTATACAATAAGTATCCAATAATATACTTTAGAATGGAAATAATGATGTCACATATATTCAAAGAGACCTTTGATTTGTTTGGCGTTGGAACCTAAGTCACACAATTTGTTCAAAGAGTATGTAACTAAAATTTATAAGCCTAAAATGATATCTCAAATTAATAAAGATTATTGGATCAATATATTCTATTTAAAAAATTAACAGAACTCATTCATCCAATAATTTTCGATCATTTATAATATTATTTGAGTTACATAAGGATTATTGGATCGGTGAGTTTTATTTAAAAAATTGGTAGGACCTATTCATTTAATCTTCTCTGTTTATTTGAGATGTTATTTAAGGATTTAAATTTGGATTGCATAACATTTTTCTTGTTCAAAACATCTTGAGCAATTTTGCTCTGCACGCGAATTACGCGTTTTGAGAATATATTTGTTTTAATTTCACACTCTAGTTTTAAAATTCGTGAACTAAAGTTTTACTAATTTATGTATTCAGTATTACAAAATTTAAAATTTTACTAATTCCTGAATTCGATAAAATGATTTTATGAATTCACATTTTATGATTACAATTATTGAAATAATGATAAAAAAAATGCATATTATTTCAGTAGATAATTAAGGGTATCAATCAACAAACCATCTACGTATACATTAGTAGTGATTGTCTATACCTTAAAGTACTATGTACCATAAAAAAAATCGCTAATGAATTTTTTAAATATATTCGCAAATAATTTTTCTTGAACAAAAGTTGCACTAAAAAACAAACAAATTTGAAAAACTCGTACTAAATTGTCCAAACATCAATTAAATACATACCCCCTTATTTTGTACCAATATATGTGAATCCCAAGTATACGTTATTTGCACTCATAGTTGAAGTGGCCAAAAAAGTCACTAAATATATTTTCCCAATCTATTGGCAACCGACAATGATGCACTTAGTGATCAAAGACAATTTTCAATCCCCGCACTCTATGGCTTTGAACAATTCCAATATGTTTCATGAGCAATGGTAACAACTAATAAGCATTTTCACTCACATATGCACACTAATCAATTATCTATTTTTTTTTTCTCGAATAACTTAATAGAAAACTTTATTAAAATTAGAAATTACAACTCGTCTAGGAAGACAGACCTTTTATTTGGGTTGTAATGACAACATAGCTATGAAAAAAAAAACAATATAAGCCAATAATGCACAACTAGTAGAAGATGAATATCTCAATTGAATCGCCCAACCATCCATCCCAACCTTTCGTGGTATGGACAATGTTTAAAAGTACACCACTACATGATCATGAGAATGGTGTCACCTACATATAATTAGATTTAGATGAGTGCAACTACAAAAGCCTTTGATCATTTCTCACTATATCAAGCAACTAAGATAGAACATCCTTTACTTCAACAACAACACTTGTGAAGCACTTGTTATGGCCACATGCAGAAAGAAAAATGAGGATCACCGGTTGACTTCAATTTAGTTGTTTATTTAGGGCCTGTATGATAACACCACTTAAGACTTTAAACTGAATACTCTAAGCACTTAATAAATTAAACTCGTTTGATAACCTAAAACTTATACTACTTAATATTTTAAGCACTTCTTAGAAATATGCCAAAATTTTAAGTAACAAACCAGTTACTTATCACTTAATGCTGAAAAATGTAAGTCAGTAAGGAGTTTATCAATTTCTCATAATTGACAAATATACCCTCACAACCATTGTGCTACCGTCATCATTATTATTGTGTCATCGCCACTACTACCACCGTCATTGTTGTCACCACCATTGTATCACCACTACCATTATGTCACCACGACTACCACCACCATTATGTCGCCGCCACCATGAGTACCACCACTATTTCCACCACCACCATCACCATTGTCGTTATCACCTCCACCACTAACACCACCACCACCATTGTATCACCGCTACTACCACCATTACCATAACTATCATTGTTATCACTGTCACTACCATTATGTCGCCGCCACCACCACCACCATTACCTTCACCACCACCATTGTGCCACATTATGTCACCACCACCACCATTGTGTTGTTGTCGTCGTCGCCACCACCACAACCACCGTTGTCGCCACCACTCCCACCACCATTGTGATAGAGGTGATAGGAATAAGACAGTTATATAGATATGGTTAAAGAGAAGGGAAAAATTAGAATAATAATAATTTTCGGATTTTAGCTCATTCTATTTGTCAAACAGTGTGATTAAATTCAATATTTAAAATTCAGCAAATAATCTGCGAATTAAAAAATTCAACATTCAACATTTAAAATTTAGCATTCAATTTCTAGTATTCAACTTTCAGCTTTATCAAACACTACCTTAAGTTCATTTTGGGATCCATGGATCTTCAACCAATCAAAAATTCAAATAAAACCATTTAGAAGTCGCATTATAGTTACAATTTTAAGAAGAAAAAAAATAAAGATGTGTTAGCTAACACACAAAACTTAAACACCATATTTCAAATGAAATTCCTACCATGACAAAGACATATTGTTAATGATTCGAGTCAAACAATAAGCTTCTTGAGAAAACATTGCCAAGCAAAGTGCATAACATTCCTCATCGTGCAATGATCATCAAACGCACTCAAACACATCACTCACCCCCAGATACTCCAAAAGGGTCCAAATCGTTGTAAAAAAAAAGTTTAGTAAAAGTGAGGAATCAAAATTTTAAAATACCTCATTTCACCAATTTTTTGGACTGGAAAAATGACTTGAAATAGTATACACTCAGCCTAAGACGACTACAACACATAAACCAACTAAGAGACATGTGTAGGGGTAGTTATCTTGCTTTCTTTCACAAATTGCAAAAGCATGTGTATTAGTGCATTAAGAAAGCAGTTGAATAAACACTGGTTCGTAGATTAGAGAAGCTTGCAGATAGATTAGAGAAGTAAGGAATTTCTACACCATGTCTTTTACTACAAAAGAAAAAAAAAACATATGTGACACATCAATTATCTTTTTCCCGATATATGGGGAATCCCCAATATCATTAGAACTCTGACATTAGGAGAATTATTGAAAGCGATACCCGACAAAAATTCAAGAGGCAACACAAGAAAAAAGACCGATACAACCAATTAAAGTATTCAGTAACAAAGAAAATGATGTAAAAACAGTAAAACTTTTCACAAACTTTCAGAGTATAATTTACCTGTGATTGACAGTTGACAAATCGAGAATAGATTGGTCAACAAATTGATCTCCAGCTATATGCATAACAATCCCACAAAATAAAATAAAATTCAAAAAATCATAAAAAATCAATGAAATTCAAAGAACAGCAAAATAAAAGGGAACTACACCTTGATCACAATCTCGAGACAAAGAGGGAGAGACACTTGGTGGCTGCGGTTGGTCAACTCGTTGGGGTATGAGGACTGTCCATTACACTATGTTCCTTTGGGAATGGCTTCGAACAATTAATGATCATTGACATGATCATCACATTTCACTTAGCTATATAGATAAAACGATTTCTAAAATCAATACCAACTATCAAATTAGAAATTCCAGGCTAACACGGATAAAATGATTTCTAAAATCAAACAAAACACATTGAAAAGAAACATGAATTCAACCCATTGAAGAGGAACATAAATTCAACCCATTGTACTCATAAAAATCCATGTCAATTAAAAAAATTAACTACAAATTTTCGTTTTCTCAATCTTCATTGTAGTAGAATTAGCTAGCAAATTGGGCCTCCATCACATGCAATCTCTATCTATTACATCATGATTTTTGTTTTCTCGATCACAATCTCCGTCGTAAATTAATAGGGTTTTTTGTTCCACGTCAGATCAAAAATTGAACAATATAATAATCAAAATAAATATTAGGAAAAATTCGGCCACAACCTATCTAATTTATTATATCTTTAAGGACATCTCCTCTATTATCAAAAATATCATTAAAATCCTTTCTAGTTTATATTTAAACATCATTAACATCCCTTGTCATTAAACCACCATTTCTACCCAAAAAAAATCCATCTAAAATATCAAAAATGCCCCTATATAAACCCCAAATATTTTTCTACATATTAAAATTTGAGCTCATTAAAATTCAATTCGAACTAATTAAATTTATTTTTATATATATATTAAAATTTGATCCTATTAAAATTTATTTTTTACATATTAAAATTTGAGCCAATTTAAGCTCTACCCGAGTTGTTAACCGATAAAAATTTGCTTTCGAGTCAATTAAAATTTATATTTTTTTTACTTATTAAAATTCGTGTCAATTAAAATTTAATTTATTAAAATTTGAGTTAATTAAAATTTAGGCCGATTAAAATTCAACGCGAGTTGATTAAAATTTGATTTGAGTTGATTAAAAATAATTTGTAACTGGCTCAAATAGAATTTTAATTGACTCAAATTTTAATACATAAAAAAAATAATTTTTAATTGACTCAAATTTTAATAAGTAAAAAAATAAATTTTAATTAGCTCGAATCAAATTTTAATCGACTCGAATTTGAATATGTAAAAAAATTTAGAAAATAGAGGAGATCTCATTAAAAATATTCTTATCTAGAAAGGGTGTGAATGAATTTTGTCCTCAAACATATCCTGGGCAATTTAGTGAAAATGCATTATAATTGATATTTTAATTTGACAGGGGTGTCAGTGAAGATTTAAAAAATAGAGAAGATATCATTGAAGATATGATAAATTAGAAGGGATGTAATTGGAATTTTTCCTAAATATTCAAATCCACAACCCAAATGCCATTCCAGTATTCCAAATGTAATACATAAGAAAAAGAATGAAAAAATAGGAAATCATTAGAGAGAATGAGATCCAAATGTAGGCGATGAAGCACGATGTAGTAAAAACAAAAAATTGAAGAACGGAGATGAACAATCTGCATATAATTGAGACAATCTATATGTATACCCCAAAGCTCACTTAGAACTTTCATCGAACATGTGGTAAGTATGTTTGGTGAAGGAAATGGACCCTTTTGGATAGGCATTGGGCGATAGTTGAGGGAGGTGTTGGGTCTTGGTGGAAGAGGAGGTTTGTGGGTTTTGTCTCTTAACAACTAATCGGTGAAATGGATAAGGGGGTGTCACTGTGTGTGGCTCCGCTACTGTATGTCTATGTATGTGTGTTTGAGTAAAAAAAGGTGGACAGATAGAGAGATGAAAAACATACCTAAGATGTATGAGCAATAAGAAGATGCACATGGAGAGAATCAGGAGGGCAAGAGAGGGAGAGATGAAGACATAGAGGCAGTATTAATTTGACAGTGTTTGTGTGTGTGTGCAGAGATAAAGAGAGAGGGAGACACACACAACCCTTTTAACTACAAATTAACAACATCAATTTACTCCAATTAACAGGTCTAATTTTGAAATTATTTGTGTGAGTGAGTTTGTGGGTGATGGGTTTGTGTGAGTGTGTTGTTGATGGGTGTGTTAGTGCGTGTATGCATTGTGTGTGTGTGTGTGAAAGCAGAGAAGAGAGAGAGAAGACTAACCTTAGAGAGGTTCACCCAAGGGGGAGAGCTTGGGGGGGTCATTGAGAATGTGTGTGTGTAGAAGGTCGGGGCGAATTTTATCTGTGTATGTGTGAGGGAAAGGAATAGAGAGAAGAAGGATACCTAGGAGGGGTGTGGTTGTGGCTATGGCGGTGGCGGTGGTGGCGGCAGTGTTGCTGGTGATAGTGGTGTTGTTGGAAATGGCGTAAAAGACGGAGATAGGGAGTAAACAACAAAGGAATTGAAATCAATTATTAACAAGTAATGATGAATATATTTAAGATTGTATGATTGATTTGTTGAAATCGTTTTATTTTATATTATAAAAGTCATTCTCAAAACGTTTTATTTTCAAGTATTTTCTTATTTTTTTTACGCTCTTGTCCTCGCTTTCACTCTTTGTCTATGCTAACCAGGTTAGAACATAAATGTGTTGTGAGCTATTTTTGAGGACAGTCAACCTCATCACGGTTGATGTAAAACCTCAATATGTCAATTTAACATGGTCCACACGATTTACCCAAAACTTCATTGTGTTGGGCAAAGACATAATTCAAAGAGCAATGTTATATGAAATTGAATTAAAAATATAATAATTATGTCATTGAATTATTCATAGATCCCAATATAAAATGCACTTTATTATCAATTTAATTGTCACAAATATATTTAAAATTAATTATTTATTTGACCCTTAAACTATATTATTTGTGTCAATCAATCCTTGAACTATATTTTTGTGTCAATTTAATCATTAAATTATATAATTTGACTCAATGTGGGTCTTTTGTCAAAATTTGTTGCTAACTTTAATAAAAAATCTCAATTGCACATCCATGAGTAGAGATGAGGTTATAATTTTTTTTTTTNCTCTTACCAACAGGTTAGCAGCTCAAATAAAAAAATTATCCTTATTTGTGTGTGTGTGCGTATGTGCCTGCCTCAGGGTAGAGTTGGTGGAAATGGTTATAGGTTCTGTAGACTCTAAATTTTTTGTTAGTGTGAGTGAGATCAATTCAGCTTGAAAGCATATCTCATTGATAATATTATTTCTTGATGCATCTAATCTACTGCACCTGTTGTTGTGCAGGCTCCACTTATTGAGTACGACTTTAGGGTCACAGAGTTATTTCAAGATCTCCAAGATGGGGTCCGGCTCTGCAGAGCCATTCAGCTCTTGCAACACGACTCCTCTGTTCTTGTGGTTAGCTGATTTTAATGAATATTAGGACTCAATTTTTTGGTATGATATTTATGTGTCATGCTTGATTTTGATCCTCTTTTATGGTTAGAAAATGATTGTTCCATCAGATACTCGTAAGAAGAGCTTGGTCAATTGTGGGATTGCCCTTCAATATCTAAAGCAGGCTGGTGTGCCTTTATATGATGAAGATGGAACAACAATTATGGGAGAAGATGTTGTAAATGGAGATAAGGAGTTTACACTTTCTTTGCTCTGGACAATGTTTGTTCACTTGCAGGTGTGTCATATTCTTTTTTTCCACTCAATCTATCAGTATCTCCAAAACCTCAAGTCTCACAGGATATGCTCTTTCTGTATCTCCCCAATCTCAAGTTGCAACGGATGCATAAATTTGTTTCATTGGGAGAATTTTCTATATTCTTGTTTATTAATTGTTTGAATCACATTTTAAATAAGCAGTGTCAGTATTTGTTACGAGTGTCAATCAACCAATTTTCTCATGTAACATGCAGTTGCCTCTTCTGATCAACAAAACGCTCTTATCTGTGGAAATTTCCAAAATCCGTGGAGTTCGTGCGGTATGCTCCAGTTTAGATAAATGTTTTGTTTGTGCCTGTCAGAGAAAGAAATATATCATCACTGAGGTTTCGGGGGAAGTTGCTTTTAATATTTTAAGACCAAATCACCCTCTAGATCTAGAGAAATGGACTGCAAAATTATCTGGTTTTCGTTGTTGTATTCTTTGTTGATGCTTAAATTACTTCTGATATTTATAACTGAGCTGCAACTATTGCCTGTCATTTTGCAGGAACATTCAAATGCTTGTACTCACTTGGACATGCTTTTGAGTTGGATCCAGGTATCATTGCTACTTAATCAACTCTACAAGATTTTATTGTTGATTTATATCAAACTATTTTTGCATGATGTATATTAGTGAGTTACCTATTTTTGCATGTGCATATTTCGTTCATTTTTTTGGTTTTAAATTTAAAATACATGAAGTGCACCTCATGTTCTCTATGATAATATTGCTCCATTTAAGAATTTTTGTCCATGCGATTTTTATTCTCCGTTTTCCCCATCATTAAATCAATTTGTGGAAGTATGGTGCAAAAAGTTAGTATGCATGTGGCGAATTCAATAGATCTTCAAATAATTGGTGTTTAAACTAGTACTTGTGCATAAGGTTTTCTTTTTTTTCCTTTTTTGGGGCGGGGGAGAATATAGATGGTCTCTGGGATGAAAGGCCCGTTATATTTGCAAAGGAAAATTCTGATATGTGTCAAATTTCAAACTACTTTGGAGCTAAGGCTGTTTCAATTTTCAAGATTCTTATAGATGGCTAATTTGCATATGGCTGCCTTTCTTACTGTGCAGGCAATTTGTGAAAACTATAATGTCATGGTTGAACATTTTGCTTCATTAGTTGATGGAAAAGCCATGTGGTGCTTGCTTGATTATTATTTCCGTAAGGAACACCACTGTTCTTGTTCTTTTAAGGTGTTTGCCATTTCCTTGTCATCCTTCTTTTCAGGATTTACCTATTTGTTGTGCTTTTGTCATTCAATCTGTGTTTTACTCTGAGCTCACAGGATCTTAGAGAAACAAATGGAGAAGCATCTATAATGTCAGCTGCTGAATATACAGATGCGGTGCACAACTTTATACTCTCTCAGAAATTGACTACATTATTGGGAAATTTTCCAGAGGTATTTAAATACTTGAATTGCTCTGTATCCCAAAATGAAAAAACTGCAACTGAATCCATGCTTACATAAAAAAACTGAAATCTAAGAGAACATTAAAAAACTGAGTGCCCCCCGAGCCCTAAAGTTATTTCCATATGTATATGCCTGCTAATTTTAGCAAATATGTTGGGAAATGTATACACTCTATAATATGGAGTACACTTAAGGCCAACATTTGGGTAGATTTTAAAGCAAATGCAGACAATATATTTATGTCTGTGTTTTATGCATGCAATACATATGCATTCATGTTTTGTTGTCGGTATCTACCTTACGTGTAGGAATACATAGGCATTGGCAATATTTATACATCTGAATGTCATACTAAATATTGATGTGATATGTCATGCCACAAGGTTTTTACTAGCCAATTTATCTCAATTTTTTCTCCTTAATTCCTGAAACAATTTGGGTGAGTAATGATATAGGCCCATATCTTTGTCTTACTTCATCATCTTTGTCTAAAAGGTTTCAAACTTTCTTAATTGATTCTTTTATGTTCTACACTGACCATTTTTTTTCGAAGCAGTTGTCAGTGGATTTGGAGGATCAATTCTTGTTTTTTAATGTAATGACTTTATTTTTGAATTTGAATTTTGAATTGGAGCACGCATAGTTTATCGGCATATGAAACTCTACTGAAATTGTGCAGTTATGGCTAGTGGGTGATACTTTGTTCTCATAGAAGTAACATTGTCTTGAATATCAAGTATGCATTATTGCATTCATTCATAAAAAAATCTAATTCACCTCTACTTTGCGCTCTTGGTAGCCACATAAAATTCCAAACAATCACATTGGTTTTGTGTAAAGGTTGTTTTCAGTATATCAGTTTTATGGCTATCATTTTTTTGATGTGCAATTCAATTTTTTGTTCATTGCAGCATGTCATATGCACTCTAACATTAGCCTGCTACAGGTTCTGCAAATTAGTGACATACTTGAACATAATGGTGCGTGCAATGATCGAAGCGTGGTCATCCTATTGGTTTTCCTCTCATTTCAACTACTTGTGAAAAGAAACACGGTAATGTACAAACATTTGCACCAAATAACATGTGAATCTTTTTTCTATCCAAAATTAAATATTCATTTTAATGCTCTTCCTCATATCAGGACCAACTGAATTTTCATAAACTCTTGGGTTTTAACTGTCAAAGTCCAGAGAGGAAACGTTTAAGTACAGAACGGTGTTTTATGCATTCTGCTGCAGTGCTTAACCGAGAAGAAATGAATGGGAACAGCACTGAAGGTTGCCAGAGTTTGTTTACTGGGAGTTATCTTCTAATATTGTTTGTAGTTTGTGCATTTAAAAGTAATATCTGTGCAAGATTGTTGTTGTTGGAAAAATTACAACTGCACGTGTCTTAGCTGAGGTGAGAGATCTTCACTCAATTTAGTGCTACCATCCAAGTAGGTTGTCACCATTTTCCAATAATGTTACTTCCAACTGCTTAGGTTGCACTATGCAATTAAGAAACCTTCCCCAGACACTGCAATGGCGGGAGTCTCATGCATTGGACTGCCATTTTTTAGGTCAAATTTGGAATTCGCTACTTTCCCAGAAAATATTAAGAAATAGGGAACCACCAGAGAACATAAAGAGTGATGTTGAAGTTATTTTAACTTGGTGTTTCTCAATATATATTCCGTTGTGCCAAGTTTAAAAGTTTAAAACTTTGCTCTTCAAAATACATTTTGAAGAGACCACTCTCTTCCGCCTTTGTGATACATTTACTTTTCTGTGGCCATGCATTTTGCCGCTCTATTTCGTCTTTTCTCTTCTTAAGTATTTACAGTTAGATGGTCTTTCAATGATTTTTTTTTTTCAATTTGTTATTTTTTGATATCTTTTGAGTAATAGTTTTTTTTTCTCCAAAAAACAAAAAAAGAGGTTTATGAACTAATTTTAACACAATTTTATTGTTGTCTGTTTCTGTATTTGTGCAGATTCCGTGAGAAATTTTAAGGCCATCATGGCTTGGTGGCAAGAGATGGCTCAACGAAATAGCAATTTTGATATGAAACCAGATACTCCAACTTTGCCATCTATCTCTAATGGTAGACTGAGAATTGATGTTCAAAGAGGTAATCATTATGTAACTCCCGTTGTAATTCACAATGATGTTTTTTTTTGTATACAACATACCTTTCTCACTTCTCCTTAACCCCTTATCCCTGGTACAAGGTACCTAACGATTGATCCATGTTTTCTTTTACTTTATTTCTGGGAGATGTTATTTGTGTTAGAATTAATCATAGAGAAGAGAAATAGTAAATGTATTGAACCAAGAGCTCATCTGTAATACTCTAAAAAAAAACCTAGAAATACATAAAATAACCCTTATATATTAGAGCAACACAACATAAAGAGAATGTCTAAATTACCCTTATTATGAATACTCTAACACCCTTTCTCAAACTCATGATGTAGTAGAAAACATCAAGAGTTTGCCAAGAAGAAATCTAAAACGTGTTATGGTATGAGATTTTGTAAAAAAATCTGCTATCTGCATTGTAGATGAAAGAAAGGGGAGAGTAATGGTGTCGTGCTGCAGATGATGACGCACAAAGTGACAATTAATTTCAATGTGTTTTGTACGCTCATGGAAGACCGAGTTATGAGCAATCTGAATAGCACTGGTGTTGTCGCAGAACATAGGAGTAGGAGATGATACCGAAATGCCAAGATCCACAAGGAGCCATCGTAGCTAGACTATCTCAGTTGTAGTAGATGTCATAGCATAATACTCAACTTCAACAGAAGAACGAGCAACAACAGTTTGTTTCTTGCTTTTCCAAGAAATAAGAGAATCCCCAAGAAACAGGCAGAAACCAGTAGTGGACTTGTGATCTATAGAGTCACCAGCCCAGTCAGCATCAGAGTAAGTTCTTAGTTCCATAGATGATGAGTGAGGAAATAGTAAACTCTGATGGAGAGTACCACGGAGATATCGAAGAATGCGAATAACAGCAGCCCAGTGAATGGTGGTGGGTGAGGTAACAAATTGACTCACAATGTGAACAACATAAGATATATTTGGACGAGTGACTGTAAGATATACTAAACTCTCAACAATAGTCCGATAGAGGGTTGGATCAGACAAGAGAGTACCGTCAAATGAAGAGTAATGAACATTGAGTTCTAAAGGTGTGTCAACTGTCCGATTATTTGATAAACGAGCTCGTTGAATAACATCTGAAGCATACTTGGATTGAGAGAGAAGATATTCTTTGGGAGAGGAATCAATCTCAATACCCAAGAAATATCTAAGTTGCCCCAAATCTTTTATCTCAAAATGGTCCTGCAACTGAATTTTCAATAAGCATATGCCAGCAGTGTCATCACCCGTAATAATCATATCATCAACATATAACAAGAGAATAATAGAACCTGAGGAAGTAGACTGTAAAAAGAGAGCAGAATCATGGTCATTGGCACGAAAACCCAAGTCACAGATAACTGAAGAGAATTTAGCAAACCATGCCCTGGCAGCTTGTTTAAGACCATATAAGGCACGATGAAGTTGACATACTTGACCAGAACTATAACATAATCCAGGAGGAGATGTCATAAAGACCTCTTCAGTTAAATCTTCATGTAGAAATGCATTTTTTACATCCATTTGAGACAAACTCCATTGTTGAATGGCAGCAACTGCAATTACGGTGCGAATAGTAGTCATCTTGGCAACAGGAGCAAAAGTCTTATCATAATCTAGACCATATTCCTAAGTAAACCCCTTGGCTACTAATCGAGCTTTATATTGTTCCACAAAACCATTTGACTTAGTTTTTATCTTATAAACTCACTTACAACCAATAGTGCATTTACCAGGCAGTAAAGACACTAGCTCCTAAGCTCTGGCCTTATGTAAGGCAGACAACTCTTCGTCCATAGCCTGTTTTCAAAGTGGATCAAGTAAAGCTTCCTTATAGGAGGTGGGTTCAGATAGAGAATGAATAGAAGTAAGAAAAGAATAAAAGTCAGAAGAATAACAAAAATTACTCCAACCAAATCTGTCTGGACATTTGCGAGAGCGCTGAGGATAGCGTGGGGTATGATTCACAGTATCTGAACTCGATTGGGCTGTCGGAGGAGAAAGGGAAGGCATTGCATCCGGAGAGGAGATAATTAGAGTCTTACAAATATATGTATGCACAATAGGAGGACGAGTAATAGTCGGCTTAGAAGATGAAGTATTTGACACATGTATATCATTAACATATGTGTCATGAGGAACATTAGTAGGAAAGAGATCAATGTATAACAAGTCAGACTTATTCAATGAGGAAGAGTTAGATGGAATTGAAAAGAAGGGAATATGCTCTATAAAAACAACATGACGAGAGACATAAAGTTTGTGGGTGATGGGATCATAGCAACGATATCCTTTTTGACCCTCACCATAACCAAAAAATACACATAAAGCTGAACGGGCAGAAAGTTTGGTACGAAGAACACTAGGGAGCAAAACAAAACAGGTACAGCCAAACAAACGTAAAGAAAAATAGTTAGGCGGCTTACCACATAACTTTTCAAATGGAGAGACTCTAGAGGTGAGAATAGTAGGAATGATGTTGATCAAATAAACCGCTGTCAAAACTGTTTCCCCCCAAAAAGAGCTAGGAACATGTACTGATAAAAGAAGGGAACGTGCTGTCTCTAGAATATGACGGTGTTTTCGTTTGACAATATTATTCTGCTCAGGTGTGTTAGTGCAAGAGGATTGATAAAGTGTACCAACAGATTTCAACAAATCATGAAAAAAAGTAAGAGTATATTCACCTCCTTGATCACACCGAAAATATTTAATGACTGTGGAATATTGAGTGCGTATTATATTACAAAATGTAGTGAAGATGGAAAAGAATTTAGACCGACGTTTCATCAAGAATACCCAACAATACCTCGTGTAATCATCAATAAATGAAACATAATATTTGGACCCTCCTTGTGTAGAAATGGGAGCTGGTCCCCATATATAAGAGTGAACAATATTAAATGGTGCATGAGAACAAGTAACACTTTTATTAAATAACAATGCACTAAATTTAGCCAACTTGCATCCACTACAATCAGAAATTTTATGACTTGCTAAACTACCCAAGCTACTAGTCGAAGCTAAAAATTTTAAACGAGAATAAGAAACATGACCAAGACGAGAATGTCATAAATAAAAACTAGATGACTCTGGACTCAAACGAAATAAAGATAAATCAATAGTAGAAGCAACAACAACAACATCTGGGACATGAAGCTCCTCCAACACATATAACCCGCCCTTTTTACTGCCTGTTCCAATCAGTTTCTTGGACCGTAGATCCTGTATAACACAACCAGAGGAAGAGAAATGAACCAAAAATTCAGAATCAAATAGTTGACTAATTGAAAGTAAATTCAAAGTAAGTTAAGGAATATAATAGACATTTGAAAGGGTAAGGTTGGAAGGAATAATTGTCCCAACACCAGCTAATGACATTTGAGAACCATTGACAGCAAGTACAAACAAAGATGGAGGAGAAACAATAGATACAAATAAAAAAGAGTCACTGGTCATATGATGTGTGGCACTTGAGTCAAAGACCCAGGCGGTTCGAGGTATACCTGAAGGACCTGAGCTAAACGAACCTATAGTGGGAGAAACTATGAGAGCACCAGGCTGATGAAGAGAGAGAAGCTGCAGTAATTGGTCTGCAAGCATAGTCAGGCTGGGAGCTGATGAGGCTGACTTATCCACTGGCCGTGCTACGGCTGTTGTGTGACGATCTCTTGGCTTAAATGACTGATGTTGAGACCCTTGTGCATTCTTGTTTATCAACTTGGGACATTGGGCCTTCCAATGACCCTTTTCACGACAGAAACTACACTCATCAGAAGTAACCCGACCTCGATATTTATTTTGAGAATTAGAGGTCACTTTGAAAGGAACAACCAACACAGTCTGATTTGGCAGTGGAATAATACCCTTTCCAGAAAGGGTTTTAAGGCGAACTTCTTCAGTTAAGAGCTCATTAACAACTGCATCCACTAAGGAGAGTGGATGACGATGAAGAATGGAACCACGAAGTCCCTCGACATCATTTCTAAGGGTCATCAAGAATTGCACTAGCCTCTGTTCCTGTCTGAAGGTGCGATATATCAGATTAGTGCTCAACTCAGTGGGTTCAGTAAGTGCTAGCTGATCCCAGAAGCCAGTTATAACTGAATAGAATTCTTGTATATTTTTGTCCCCTTGACGCGCATCGTGAATCTCGTGCTTTAGCTGATACCTCTTTGCAAAATTAGACTGGACAAAAAGTGTGGCCAAATAATCCCATATTTCCTTAGTTGTGTCAAACTTGGATAGATGAACACCAATGGTCTGATTAACTGAGTTATTAATCCAGATGATAATTTTTGCATTGTTGATATCCCAAATACTCTTCAAAGAAACATAATTTTCAGCCTTAGTATCAGTTGGAGCTTGTGCAACACCACTAATATAATTCCACATATCTTTTCCCATTAAATTTTTTTTCATAACATAAGCTCAATAAACATAATTTCCACCTAGTAATCTCACACTAATGGCTTGAAGTGAGTTAGAATTTTCACTTGCCATTGTTATCAAAATTAAAACAATCAAAACCCTAGCAGTCACCAAACAACACAATAACACCAAAAGAACAATCCACAGTCAAAACCCAGAACAACAATCAACAAATAAAACAATAATACCAAATATCAAACAGCACCATCGAAGAACACTGCTGAAGCCACAACCTCACTGCCGAAGTCACCAAATACCAAACAACACCACAGAATGAACACTGCCGAAGCCAACCAGACATACCGAAACCTTCGGTCGTCCAAAATCAAGCCAAAATATTATTCAAAAGCTTTGAGTCTTTCAAGAGGTGACCCAGGAAGTTTAGTCGTGCCACTTGGAGAAGATTTAAACCAAAAATTACAGCAAAAAATCCTTATTTCAACATATTGAAGAAATTTAAAAATTTGGGCCGAAAATATTCAAAAAATAGAAACACCTACGAGATATGCTCAAAGTCGAAAACAAATCATACCAGGAGGAAACCCATGCAATTTCGAGCCTGATGGTGGTCTTCACGATCGGAAAAGGATGACGTCATCATTGGTGATGCTGACGTCATTCTCCGGCAGCCCAGAAAAGAGAAGATAGAAATTCTTTCCTGCTGATGTCTTAGGTTTTAGGCTTTGATACCATGTTAGAATTAATCATAGATAAGAGAAAGAGTAAATGTATTGAACCAAGATTTCGTCTGTAATACTCCAAAAAAAAACCTAAAAATACATAAAATAACCCTTATATAGTAGAGTAACACAACATAAAGAGAATGCCTAAACTCTGACAATTTGAACATTCTTTTCTGATAATTAGTCCTTGTGTCCTGATTTCAGAAATTGCTGCCAAAATCATACAGTCTCACTTTAGACGGTCAACAGAACAACGCAACTATCTGCAGATGAAGAATGTCGTTTCCTACTTGCAAATTGTTATTCGGGCTTGGCTGACAACAAAGAAGTCAGTCACTAAGAAATTCAATGCCATCAAAGCTCAGGAGTCGGCATTTGGTTTGTTCTCCATTTCAGTAAATCATTCATTNAGTCACTAAGAAATTCAATGCCATCAAAGCTCAGGAGTCGGCATTTGGTTTGTTCTCCATTTCAGTAAATCATTCATTTTTTTTTTTTCATTAGTTGTTTCTGAACTGTGTAGTTTTTTTTAATAACCATACAGATAGGGCANAACCAACCTCACTGCCAAAGCCAACCAGATTGCCCACTGCACCAGACCTCACTGTCGAAGCCAACAAACCTTACTGCCGAAGCCAACCAGACATACCGAAGCCTTCGGTTGTCCAAAATCAAGCCGAAATATTATTCAAAAGATTTGAGTCTCTCAAGAAGTGACCCAGAAGGCTTAGTCGTGCCTCTTAGAAAAGATTTGAACCAAAAATTACAGCAAAAAACCCTTATTTCAACATATTGAAGAAATTCAAAAATTTGGCCCGAAAATATTCAAAAAATAGAAACACCTACGAGATGTGCTCAAAGTCGAAAACAAATCATACCAATAGAAAACCCATGCAATTTCGAGCTTGATGGTGATCTTCACGATCGGAAAAAGATGACATCATCACCGATGNAAAGTCGAAAACAAATCATACCAATAGAAAACCCATGCAATTTCGAGCTTGATGGTGATCTTCACGATCGGAAAAAGATGACATCATCACCGATGATGCTGACGTCATTCTCCAGCAGTCCAGAAAAGAGAAGGTAAAAAAAAAAAAAAATTGTTTCCTACTGATGTCTTAGGTTTTAGGCTCTGATACCATGATGGAATTAATCATAGAGAAGAGAAAGAGTGAAATGTATTGAACCAAGAACAAGTCTGTAATACACCGCTTAACCTAGAAATACATAAAGTAACCCTTATATAGTAGGACAACACAACATAAAGAGAATGCCTAAACTACCCTTATTATGAATATATGAATACTCTAACAGGGTGAACGAGGTAGAATCGTGGTATAAATTCATGAGAAGCAACCAACATACATGAGAATATGGGATGATATTATTGAATGATTATTTGATTTTTATTACTCCGACATGCTTATTCCTTTCATTTAAATTATCGCTATTGAGTTAACTTGAGATCAAATAAATTATCACTATTTTATTTCAAGTTATATATGCTATTTTGAAAAGTGAGACCGAACTGTTTTATATTTTTTTTTTAAACCTTGTTCGAGTTTGGGAGGATATTGCTACAGAACTTAGTGCACACCCCCTACAAACAATATATTTTTCAGATTTTGTACAAGAGCAGGAGCTCGGAGTCGATGAGCCGGTACATTGGGAAGTTCCACTAGATGGACACATGGATCCCGAGGTGGATGTTTAAGGCTATACTCTCCTACGTGATAGACTAGAAAATTCCTTTTGAAACTATGTGAAGTCTAATATTTTGTTATTTCGCTGCAAAGTTCAAATTTGATTCTATTAAGGTGTAATTGCTATAGTTCAACATATTTTTTTAGATGTAATGGTCATGAGGTGACATATTCTTTTGGAATAATGTTGTAGATATTATGTATGAGAATGAAATTATTTTTATTTATGGATCTTATTAGTTGCTCTTGTGATGTGAATGATTTTTAGATTGTAATGCCGTCCAAGGTGACTTTTGGGGGCGTTACAAAAATATTTGCATTGTTATATTCATTTTAATGTTTATATGACTAATTTTTACTCAATGTTAATGTAATTAGGTTTGTTATAATGACACGTATTGGCCCTCCATGTTCATGTGGATCCGGGAACATGAATATTTTGGTCACAAGGACCAAACGAAACAATGGAACAATGGACGAGCTTTTTATCATTGTCCACGATGGCGTGAGCATGATAATTGTTTCATATGGGTTGATGAGTACAACACAATTACAAATGAACAGCATGTGATTAATCAAACCCAGTCAAGATGGAGAGAGAATAAATGAATTACTATTTTCATGCTTGCTTGTTGTGGATGTAATTTGATTTTTATTTGTGCATTATTGTTTGTAGTATTTGTATTAATTATTGAAATTTTAGTTAAGTGATATGACTAATTAATGTCTGAACTTAGGGGTTGTATGCTGGACACTATGATTTATGAATGTGATTACTGACTTATGTAACATAACTATCTTTCTTTAGATGTTCTTTGATGAATTAGTGGATATTTTGGTTTAAGAAATGTTTGGATTTGTATTTTGATATAATATAACGTATATTTGTATTTTATTTAGGTTGTCTGATTTTGGGATTGATTTCGGTAAGGTGCAGGTTAAGGCATTTTGGGTGAGTTGAGTTCCTCATTTAGGTGTTCTTACAATATCAGCTTGGGTATGTGTATAAGGAGGCAAATTTCATGGCTAATTTTTTCGAAAATCTGGTTGTGCAAGATTGTGGTGCTTTGTTGAAAGTCTTTAATTCATGGTTGTAAATTATTTTTCATGAAATAAAGTGTTGATTTGTTTGAAAACAAAAAATAAGGTACATATTTAGGATAAAATTTAAGCTAGTTATCAAACATGTTTTATGTTTTTATTCTCATAATTTGATAGACAAAAATGACTACCAAACATGTTTCAATTTTTACCACAAAACAGAGATAAAAAAGTGTCTCTGTTTTTTGTTTTTTAAGACGTAAAAACAAAAAAGTTACCAAACGATCCCTAAATATACAAATTTGTAAATCTCAAAGACTTGACCATTAACCCAAGAAAGCAAATAATCCTAAAATCACAAATTAAATATATAAATATGCACCTTGGGATGACCCTAGATGACAATAATCATAATACCTACTTAGTGGATGTAGATCTAGGGCTTGGGTTGAGGCCCAAGGGTAGAAGAAAGAGTGGCGGAGTTGATAATCATAATACCCACTTAGTGGGGTTAGATCTGGGGTGGGTTGAAGCGCGAGGATGGTGGCGTTGGGAGATCAAGATACGCAAAGATGAACTGCATAAGAGTGAGGAAGAAGTGAAGAGAAAGAGAGAGAGAGGCTGGCCGAAAGAAGGGGATAGGGATTAGGGAGGGTTTATGGCTCAAGGCGTGGAGAGAGAAGAGCACGTGATGGAGTTTTCCAAAAAGAAAAGTGTGCAGGCTATATACAAGGATCAAAATATCGTTTCAGTGTATTGTTTCGGTCACTTAGGAAACGGAAATGTTTCGACGTATTTCGAAAGAGTTTCGACCCGTTTCGGAAACATAATGAAAAAATTAAAAATTTAAGAATTATTTTTCTAAAACATTGATGAAAATATCTTAAAATACCTTAAAAAATTCTAAAATAATTGTGCAAATGTATTAAAATATTATAATACATTTAAAAACATTACGGAATACCTCGAAATATCAGAATTTCGATTTCATAATTATTTCATTTCGGTCTCCTTGGAAACGGAAATATTTCGAACCTTTCGACCGTTCTAAACGATATTTTGATCCTTGGCTATATAGATGTAGACTTGATATGAGTCGTTTAAAATAGATTACATATTTGCTAAATTTATAAAAGAAATATTGATATTTTTAATAATTTATAGAAATATGTTGCACAAGTATAAAAACTGAGCCGGCTCGCAAATAGTTCGAACTCGGCTCGGATACAAAAATGAGACTAATATTTTGTGCAGAGTTAGCTCATTTTACAAAATGAGTGAGCTCAAGCCAAGCCGAAATATGTTTTTATTTAAAGTGCAGAAATATTTTGTGCCAAAATATATTTTTATTTAATGTATTTAACATAAAGTATGCTATTTGTATATTTTTATAATTTTTCAAGATACTCATTATAACTTAGAATTATTTTTATTTTATTATATATGATAGGTTGGACGAGATGATCTAGTATCAACTAACAACTAGACTCGTTTAATTCAATTTTATGATCAAGTCGGGCGTTGTACTTGTTGCCTCATCTAAAGATGTCTAACAAAACAGTAAACATCCAGAACTTACAATAATTTTAACGTAGTTAAGTTTCCAATGAACGCTGGCAAGGGCCCTCTATGGGAATTTTGATCGATTTTCCTGAAAGTGGAAAAAAAAAACCAAAGTTTAACATCTGAATAAAAAATAGGACAAAATGCCACTGAAATATACTACACATTAAATTCTTTTAAATGGTAGTAATGTGCCCCGAAAGCAACATGTAGTTTTCCTTATAGGACAGGATGTGCCAAGAGATTCATTGTATGTTGCAGCCAAACAGCATGTTGCTTTTGGGACACATTGCTACTGCTATTAGAGAAATTCATGGTGCAATGTGTGCCTTTTGATTTGTACACGAAAAAAGATGAATTTTAACGGAAAAATTTGAGGGATCAAGTGCTATTCACCCAAAACAAGTTAGCTAGAAATTTAGTGAAATATAAGCATGTCGCTGAATAATTGCCTTGGAACTCATGCTCATGTAGCAGGAGAGAGAGAGAGAGAGAGAGAGAGAGAGAGAGAGAGAGAGAATCCATACAAGAACTCGAGGTAAGTGAAAGCGGTAAGCACTTCAGGAATTACTCCTCGAGTGTTCTGACCGTATACCCTCCTGGATTACAAACATTTATAATCCAACAAAGAATATGTCATTTATTGTTGATGTTTTTTTTGACCCTATACTTTCACACTAGGAAAAAAAGAAGAAGGTCATGATGCAACCAAATGTCGGCTCATATGAGGTACACAACCATTAGGTACAATTATGAATTGTCAATACAAATTCTGGACACAACCATTTCTTTTTTTTTCCAGCTTTTTTGTATTCCCATTTCTTTTTTCCCCCTTCAATTTGAACAAAAATAAACAAATTATAGAAAAATAAATTCCTCGGTGCCTATTCATAATACAGAGTATATCTTTTAGTATAAAATTAAGGTTGGTCAAAATTAATGTTTTTTATAGATTGTATATTGCAAGTCACTACTGGAATTGACCTCTTTCTAACTGTCTTGTCAAAGAACTTTGTGACAGTAGGACACTTATAATTGGGTTTTTTTTAACCTGGTATGATATGTGGAATAACTAGATTTTAGTGGTTAATATTTTACAATTTTGAGCTCAAGTCCCCACAAGATGATTTTTTGATTCAATGCACATGTTTTAAGGGTGATTGCATATGGTCTTGAAGTTACATGGCAGTCATAAATTTAAAGAACATGAACACTCAGTTATGGAACTGGGAACACATTTTTTCATACTAAATGATTACCTTTAAGGTATCGGTGTAGAAGTTTTAGCTTCTTGTTGATAATATCAATTTGCGAAAACAACTGCTCATTTACAACAACTTTCCACACAAATATAATACATATACATACAATTTCAGGATGTATATATGGTTAAGTCGTTAATTTCAGGTTTCTTTCTTTACAAACTAAATAATATCAATCTTACTAATGATTTCCATCTGCAAACATTATATGTGCCAAGTGTTTCTCTTGTTTTGCTAATGAAAAAAGTTTAAGGTAAATACTTAGATAGCTAGCTACGATGAAGTAGTCCTTACCCGCCAAATAAGCGTTATTTCCCTACCAGCCCAACCTAAGTCAGAATAATGCGCACCACATAATGGTGCTATTACTTTTAAAAATCATTAGTTACAAACTATATAGAACTGTTTATTTATTAATAACTGTGAACCATAATAATCATGCATCTTTTTTGACTTTGTGAATATTAAGTAAACTCAATATGCTCACAATTACCTTTAAGACATTTCCATGGGGCAATACGACGTCCCTTATGAGACTCGAACTAGAAATGTCAATATATTAACCACGGAAACTTTGTCATCCAAACAGCCGTGATGGGTTATATTATATACAACGAATTTCATTAGTTACCCATGGCAAAGCACATACATTTGTCAAAATTTTGTCATGAAATATGAAATATTGGATGCTTTAATATAATTCATTGAACAACTTAAGAAATAAGACAGAAATAGGACTTACATTTGAATGATGTGGCAGGTGGTGCCATTTTCGAAGTTACAATCGCATTTGATGGATGGATTATTTATTGGATCCTCCAACTCTGTTGTATTGATGGAAGTTCCAGTGCATGGCTCTCCACTTATGTTCCACAATCCTGCTGGGGGTTGAGCATCCCATTGTTGGAATAAAGAGTTCAATGCTCTTGCTGTTTCACCACAATGTTCCAACAAACACAATATCATCACTATAACATAGGAAATTGTGTTTGTATTCAAGATCACTCTACATTGGTCTCATACAAAAATAATTTTGTTTTTTCGGAGGAAAAAACGAGAATTGTTATTAGACCGTTTTGATGTGGTGTTTGAATTTAGTCTTTGACTTTGGGTCATCCAGTAATTCTGCACGTTGCATTATTTTCTCCAAACCATCATGTCTTTTTTTTTAGGTGATGGGTGTTTTTGGTGGGGGAAAGAGGGGGGGGGAAGGTTGAGGACAATAGTAGAACTCTTACGCACAACAGTACAAAAGTTGGGTTCCACAGGCATATATTCTTTCTTGTTATTGCTGAGTTTTGAAATCCTAACACATTCGCTTCCTTCAGATGTTATGCCCATCATTAATCAGTTTACTACAATATCACTGTCATGCACATATATTAATATGTTCAGCATTACATTATGTTATGTCTGGTGAATTTGTTTGTTCATAGTGTAAACTACTCAATTTTGAAAAACAAATTTATGCTTTTTACCTTGTATTGGGATCTTATATTTGCCTTGTACGGGGATTTCTTCACTATCAAAAATAGCAAAGAAATTTTCTAAGTTTTCTCAGAGTTGTTGTATTTACATATGCTATAGAGACCAAACTCTCCAATCTATAGATCAAATCTGGAAGTAAAAGCCCATATTCAACCTATATATGTATACCTCAACCTCAAGCTGTGATACATCACATTGTATTCTTTGAAAGACTTCAAAAAATTTAAGACATCACATGGCTTTAGAGGCATTGTACTTCAATATTTTTGCAAATGATAAGAATATGCCTCTAAAGCCATATGGCGTTTGGTTTTTTGTCCCTCCATACAACAATGTTATACACATAGAAAGGAAAAATAGTGTCTTACTTTTGGATCAAATTGCTATTATTTTCAAAATATTCAGGGTATAATGTAGGACCTTTTAATCTTCAAGAGGCAGATTAAAAATTTTAGAATTTTTTAGGGGCAGTAAAGTGTCATTTGACTCAAACAAGTGGATATTACGTTTTAATTTTTAAAAGTTGATACCCATGTGACGAGATTTTTTAACTTTCCCCAATTTGACTGTAAAGGTGTTATTGTTTGGAAATTATGATTACTTAAATGCACTATTTAAATGTATAGCACAAACTTTCCAAAGCAACCGAGGCTGCTGACAGGGTGACAGCTGAGCTAATGTTGGAATCTGACTAATAAAATATATATATATATAAGATGGCCACCGAGAAATGAAAATGACAGATGAGGGGACCTCAATGGCCTGCTCCATCTCTATTGATAGGTGTGGAGGCCAATTTTGTATAACTTGTTTTTGTGATACTACTACTTGTGTAAATCATTGATAAATTGTATTCTAATTATTGTTCTATAGAACTATAGAACAATTAGGAGAATTTAGAGAATTTGTGATTTTAGTGCGTTTAAATAGTAGTTGTAATGAGAGTAGGGGAGAGGAGTGAATGAAATGGGTAAGTGGGACTTAGACTATCTCCAATCTGGACTCAAATTTGAGTCATTGATACAAAGAGCTACAATGAACAAATTTTAGAATATTCCCTTGAGGTTTAATATTTATTTATTTTTTAATATTTATTATACTCTACCCTTATAGTTTGACAAAATTACTGAGTATGCCCTTGAGATTTCGAATCAATCTATATTTTCAATAGACTTAAATTAAAATTCTAAATCTTTTTAGAAAGAAATGTTAATGGGTGGGGCTACTCTCTCCCCACAAATATTCATTTTTATCTCATTAACA
The DNA here is from genome assembly GCA_963454935.2 of Ilex paraguariensis. Classification (NCBI taxonomy): domain Eukaryota; kingdom Viridiplantae; phylum Streptophyta; class Magnoliopsida; order Aquifoliales; family Aquifoliaceae; genus Ilex; species Ilex paraguariensis. The sequence continues at coordinate 42,799 of CAUOFW020006891.1, read as the reverse complement.
TCTCTATTATTAAATTACTAAATCCACCCTTTCTATATCCCCCCAATTAATAACTAAATTCACCTATTACTATCTACACCCTTTTAATAAGTAAGATCATCTTATATCTTCTCATAATTAGGGTTTCATTTACTATTTCCTCATAAATTCAAAAAAGTACTTTTTCAATATTGGATTTCTCCAAGAATCCGACAACCACCCTAAGGTGTCTGATATCTCCCAAGTTGAAGGAGCAGCCCGGTTGAGAGCCAAAGATGCCTCTTGGCAAGGGTCCCCTATGATAATTTCAGACTTCGGGCAAAGTATTTTTGGCGACCACAAGGACAATGTTGCTTCCATGTCCACAGCTTAAGCTAAATACATGCTTTTCCAATTTAGTCTAGACAACGATCAAAAATTTAGTCTAGACAACGAATTAGGGTTTCAGAAACATCTTGAGAATCAATTTGACTATTCTATAAGGAAGTCAAAGTTAACCAAAACAATCTTAATACCATAACACAATGAATAAACCATTTTTCCTTGTTGCAAACTTGTAATAACTAATATGATGCATACACATACACACACATAGAAACCCTAAATTAGAAATTATTAAACTTGAAAAAGGTACCAAAACACAAAAAAAATAATGAAAATTCATACAGTATAAATGAAATTAAACATAAAATTAAATCGAAAACTAATACTAACATGTATCTCGCTAGAGAAATTCATGATGAGCCCAAATCTAACTGGTTCAGGCTCAATAATTCAAGTAAGCCCAAATTAGCTAAAAGACAGGTAAAGCCCAATTCGTGAATTCAATCCAGCCCAAGGTTCAAAGAGTTCAAGAAGATTAGAGCACGTGAAGAGCAATCATCGGGATAGTCACTCTTGAAGATCAAGACAATCTTTAATTGTACTTACCATTTGTAGCTATCCTCCTCAAAGGACTAGTGTCTTTACCCTCACTTCACCGCTTCAACCAAGGTTGTATACTTATAAATTGTAAACTCTGTCTACATGAGAGGGCACCTCTCTACACACCCTTTACATAACTTTTTCTCTCCTACCTATTATATCTCTCACAGAGCTAACATTTGCACTCTCTCACTTACTATTTCATCAATAAAGACCACTGGTTACTGTTGCCGTTTCTTAGAGTGGAATATGTCACCCTAACCAAACCACTATATATATGTGTGTTGACCCAATATTTACCTGTTTGCCATTGATTGCTTTATTAATTATTTCATTAATTCTCCTGCATCATTCACTCGACTGTTAATCGTGCATAACTCTATTTTGTGCATCATTAATTCAGATTGAAAAAGTGTATTTGTGAATGTACAAAATGAGTTAATGAATGAAACTTTAATTGTGAAAAGATATAATGTTGACTTATTTATTAAAATGATGTATATAATATAAAATGAGCTTAGTTACTAATGGGGTAAATATAAAAAGAAATGAACTTAACAGTTTGATAATAGCCACACCCAATATTATTGACCTAATTATTTTGACATTGCATTTCAAGTTGATTTCTTTTGACTTCGGTGGTTGCAGTGTCATTGTTTTTGAAGAAAGCCATATGTAAGCGTAGCGCGTACTTGAATCTCTCCAAAGGAGCTGAGGTAATGTTAAGAGATATGTTTATAAATTATTTGACCAATAAACTAGAAGGAAGAAGAAGGTGGCCATCGGGAAATAATGGATGGGGGGCCCTCAATAATGGTTTGTCCCATTTTCATTTGTAGGTCTCATAGTGGAGGCGTCTTTCGTATACAGATCATCACCTTATGAGATTTCACACCAACTTAAAATCCACCAACCTAAAGGGTTGACTCAATTTGGCTAAGGATAGACTGACACAACATAAATCTTTATATACAAAAATCTTTGTTTAGCCGAAAGTATAAACAAAAATCTTGAAAATTTTAAACTAATATGCTTACAAAAGTTAATTATCCCTCCCATATGGGATGTACACAGTATAAGAACTCCACACTTGAATGCAACGAGAAACTGCTGGATATGAAATGAAAGATTGTTTCAAGCAACTCAGAAGGAAGCAACATGAAGTTCTATCATCGAAATCAGAACTTTGATTAGTTAACGTTCTAAATTGATCAAGAAAATTCTACGTCCGAAGCTATACCCAAGTTAAATTCCTAGCCCACATCGAATATCTTTATATACAATATGTATGTATGTATGCATATGTACATATAAATATATGTATAGAGAGAGAGAAGAGGGCACCTTCAGATGGATCAAGAGTGCCGTTTTGAGCACTGGAGTTCCGAAACAAAAAGAGTGCAAGGAAGCTAAGCCAGCAGAAGAGAGAAAGCGCAGCTGAAGGTAGGAACTTCGGCCCGGAAGAAATCATCTTCTAATTCTGATTTGGAGGAATCCAGCTTTCAACCACAGACCAGAGAGAGAGAGGTCCCTTTATAGTGTATATGCATATTAATTTTTTTATTAAATTTTTCATCTTAAATGGTCTAGTATAATTTTTAAGAAAATTTAAAGACCGATCTTTATCTCTATGAACTTATTTGGATTTAAGTTCGTCAAAAAAATTTATATGTTATAAAGTTCGTTTTTTGTGAATTTTACCAGACTTACCTTTAGAAATGAAATAAAACTAAAAATTAAAAATTCCTAAATTTTAAGAGTTTGAATAACATTAAAAAAATTTATCTCTTATATCTATCTATATCTATATATAGGTTAGGACTATATATATATATATATATCATTAAAATAATAACATTCAACTTTCCATAACTAACCAAATCAACATTTTTAAGGGTATTTTTAAAATTTAAAAAAAAAAGTGGATTTAATTTCATACTAATGAAATCAAAAACGGACTTACCCTCAAATAAATTTTTTTTACGGACTCAAGTCATTATAAGTCCATCTAGGAGGACTCAGTTCTAATTTTTACTAATTTTTATTATTAAATATTAATGAGATTCACTTATTTGATAATAATAAAAACTATGTCACATCAAATAAAAAGTCGATAAAAAATGTTGGTCAGAATAACATCGTTGGCTAACTAATGGACGAATTGCACTTTGTATTTGAAAATTTTAAAAAAAAATTATTTAAACTTTTAAAGATTAAATTTTTTATATTATACCCTAAAAATATTAGAAGTTATACAATATATTCTTTCTATTACTCATCGTGATAATATTAATAGGTGATATTTGATAAAAATAAGTAATAAAAATTAATTGAAAGACTACATTATAATACTTTAAATATATTAATGGTGCAATTTACAAAATTTAATTTTTAAAATTATAAAATAAAATTTTTTAAATCTTTTAGGATGCAAAGTGAAATTGTCCTTTAACTAATCGATAATTGTAATATCTTATAGAATCTAATTAAGATACAAATAGGTTTCAATATAAATACATATTTTTCGTCAAAAACAATCGGACAAGAAATCGGGTAGAAAATTAGGTGAACACATATTTTTTAATTATTAATTTTTGGATCATTTTAACAATTTAATTAACTAATCTGCACCAATTAATTAATACAATAAACTAATAACGCTAAAAAAAATACAATAAATTTGAAAATACATAAACCAATAACACAATAAATTCGATTATATATAAACAATTATAATAAAGCACAATAAGAATGTCATAAATATCAATACATCATATATAAGAAAGTCATAAACATTAATAAAATATTAAAATTTTTAAATTTTAATTTATAAGGATTAACATATATAAGGTAAGGTAAAAATACGAAAATTTTATAAGTATTCTGCATACTTACCCGTTTTTTTACGAAATATTAAAAAAATTTCCGTTAGCTTATCAAATTCTTTCAAGTAGCCGATCAATAGAATTAAATAAGGTAAGATAAAGTCGAAGTTTGTGAGTAATAAAAAATTTGGACACCCCTAATGCTATGCATAATTAACTTGCAGCCTCAAAATAGAGTGGCAATATATTTTTCCTGAGAGAAAGTGTTTCCCTAACCTCAATTATTGGTACGGATGTGTTTAGTGCAATAAAATATTATTACACACGCATACAAGCCCTTTTAAATTGCCGTGCCACTTTCCAAATTTTGTTTTGGTTAATGTACAACATGTTTGTACGCTCGGCAGATTAGTCACTTATGATTAATTATTTTTTACAATGAATTTAAAAATAAAATAACTCGTCAATATAGATAATAAACAACTCGAATTAGTTACAAACACTAATAAATTATTGGATCGTATTATGTTAGGTTCTTGTAAAGTATTAATCAATAATAAACTAATTCAGTGAATTAGTCACACTAAATTATCTGACATTAATTTGATAAATTTATTAATCATGTGAGATTTATATAAAGAGGTAACTGGTGGACATGAAATCCCATAAGCCATTTTTCTCTTAACCCAACTCACAACCCATGCACCGTTACAAATCAATTTAAATAACCAAGTTAAAAACTTTATCATGAATCTTACAAAATAACACCAAGAAACGAAAGAATATTTAGAAGGAAACTCAAATTTATTTATGTTTTTCTTTCATTGCTAATAGGTCGATAATTTACATTTAAGGGATCCTTCTTGTCAAAATATGGTTAAACATGCTCTAATTTAATTTAATTTATTTATTATTTGTGTTTACGATGCGTATTTTATTTGTTGATGTCCAATAATAATTATCAATATTTCACTAATCTTCTATTAATTAAATTTGTGTCAGTAGTTGAGTCGAAAACTTTGCATTTAAATAAGGTCTAGGAAATTCTTAATCTAATTGGAATTTTCGAGCCAAAAAAACAACTAATTTTTACAAGCCACCAACATGCACATGTTGAACTGAACTCGAGTTTTTTTAACCGCATAAAAGTCTACATTTTGTTTATGCACTTGATTGGCATGTAATCATCTTTAGAAATATGAATTCAAAAGGTATATTTTTTTAGATAATTTTTCATTATCCAAAGAAACACAAGCTTTTTTTGGGTAGGTGATAAAACAGAGCTTAATGTCATACAATAGCAACAGTACCAGCTGACTGATTTTTTTTAAAAAAAACAATAACAATGTTTTCTGCAATGTATGCCTTGTTCACATTCAGACCATTACCTTCAAGACTATGACAACCACTTTCTCCTACAAGCAAATGCTTTCCTTGGCTGCCAAAGTCTCCCCTCAAAATTAGGCTTGAAAGCTCCATACGTGCATGTGAGAATTCCCCCAAACAAATGGAAGCCGAATGCGTGAGATTTCCTTTATTACAAGTTCGGGGTAAATGAGATGTAAACTAAAAAGGCTAATTCTACGATTCAAGTTTGTAATAATTTTACTTCCACCAAAAAGTCAAGTGAGAAAGAAAAATGTTAATGGAAGAATCTAGCTAAAGCCTGAAGGGCATATTCCATAATAATCCAAAGAAAACTCAACGGTATGAGACGAGATTTTTTAAACTCCATTGTGCAACGCAATGTCATTGCTATCGTGTCTCAGACGTCATTAGTTTTAGAATCTCGTGAAAATTAGGGTGAGTCGGCCTAGATTGTTTTACGATGATTTGAGTCATAAAAAAAAACTTATTTGGGCTAAGTTCATATTTAATCTTATATGTAGGTACTTAATTTTACTTATTTTTTAAATCTCAAAATTACTCTTAACGGTGTTAGTTTTGTCTAATTATGGAATGTCACACAGATTAGATCATTGAGGTATATGTGAAAATCTTTGATTGAGTTATATATAAAAATCGTTTATTAAATATTATAATAATTAACAAAAATTTTATATGGAAGTTATATATTTTGATAGTTATATATGAGAAACTCAATATACGAATAAATTGTTGGTCTATTAAATTAAAATCAGATCACAAAATTTCTTTAACAACAGTAATGCATAATATATGGAGGCTGAACAATGCCAACAGAGTTCAGTAACACGAATGTTAATATATAGTAACATTCATGTTACTATATGATTGAAGTTACAATTAGGATCGTGTTACCAGTACAATTGTATTATTATAATGACACTAATGTTACTATAATGAATTTTAGCATACAATTACAAATCTTGAGACGTATATTATGTAACATACACTTTAATATTCACAGTAACATCAAAATTTTGTGCTCAATAACACATCTAATTTTACAAAATATAAGGCAATAGATTTTTTACAGTAATATTAACTTTGGAATGATTTTAGTAAAAATACGATCCACAAATTGAAAATTTATAAATGATGAGTAGTAACACACAATTGACAGTTGAATTATGACACTCAACACCAATTATGAACATTAAGATATCGAAATTCTGAACTCTATTTTTTGGTTCACATACAGTAATATGGACTTTTTTCACAGTAATACAACCAAGGAATACTCAATTGTCTTGCGGAATAAAAAAATAAAAAAAATCAAAATTTATAACACTTTAATTTAGTACTAATGTATAAGTTATCTTAAATATTGGTTATAAGATTAATGCACACTTTGACAGAATTAAATCCCTAATTGTTATTACTTTTTTACCATATTATTATTTTTTTGTAAAGATGTTACTATTTTTTTAGTGACCATGTTACTGTCTTTGTTGAGTATGTTACTATTGTTATTTTTTAAATATTAATACTCAATATTAATATTTTGTCGATGGAGTCCAAAATAAAATAAAATAGTAAATTAAAATTGTATTTAATGGAATGTAATGGGTTTAAAATTTGAATATGAACGGTTTTTAGTAAATGCCGGTTTCTTGTTTTTTGGATAAGAAAACATTATGGCTTGGAAGATTGTAGTCGGATTTGAAGGTGATTATGAATGAGATGTATATGGCTGGTTATTATGTCCATAAACGTCGTTTATAACATTCCTACAAGGAAGAATTACAATAGTAAAATTGACAAAAAACGGACTTAAAACCAAACACATTTCCTTGATGGACTTATCACCAAATAAGTCCATATAGGGGGCTGGTCTCCAAATTTTCCTAAAATCTTCTCTTTTGATAATAGGGGTGGGCCTATGGGAGAGTCCTTCCCTAGGAAAAAAATATTTTGTGTAATTGTTGCACCATGTCATCATATTGATATAGTTTAACATTTCAATAACAACACAACGTGTGGATAAGTGGATCCCTATGTGATGTAATAACTATCCTATCACATAAGAGATCCACTTATTAACACTTGTTATTGAACGGTTACATCCAATATTTTCTCCTTGTCTAGGCCCCCCAAATTTTAAGGGCCCAATTGAATTTTTGATATTAAGTTTTTTTTCCTGTATTACTTACTTATCATTCATTAAATAATGGATAATTAATTGATAGTCTATTTTCTTTCAAATATATAAAGATTTGATTTGATTTGATTTTATCATTTGTTCTAATTTTAAACATTTATTCTTATACTCTAACTATCTCTCTCTATTATTCTCTCCCTCTATTCTTTTTTCTCTCCTACATATTCAAGGCACCACCACTCTCTCTCTTTCAATTTTATTTTCTCTCTCTCTCTCCCTTTATTTTCTCTCTTTATTAAAAAAGTATGAAAATGTGGTATACAGTGACACATGGTAGAGACTACAAAAAAGTAACACTAAATAGATACATAAAAAATTGTGACACGAATATAACATGCATCTGTTTAGTGTTACACTTTGATGTATTTGCTTGGTATCACTCTTTGTAGTCTTTATCCCGTGTCAGTGTAAGTTATTCTTTTTTGTTTGGTGTCACTCTTTGATTTATCTCTTTGATATCACACTTTCACATATCTCTTTGGTGTCATTCTTTGATATAATTCTTTTGTATCACTCTTTGTAGTATCTACCATGTGTCACTGTATGCCACATTTACGTACTTCTTCAATAGAGAGAGAGAGAAAAAAAAAATAAGGGGGGAGAGAGAAAGAGAGAAATATGAAAAGAGAGTAATGGTTCCTTGATTACACATGAGAGAGAAATAGTTTGAGAGAGAAAATAGGGGGAGAGAGAGTGTGAGAGTGAAAGAAAAAAAGTAACGATGAGAGAAAATAAAGAGTGAGATAATTTGATTCATCAGTAAATTTGCTTAGAGGGTCTTGAGTCATTTTGCCTCAAATTGAACTTTTATCCAAAATATTTCTTTAAATGGACTTTAATTCAAATAAATCTTAAAAATTATACTGTCTTTCGTTTTTCCCTTAAATAATCTATAGACAACTTCAAAAAGAAAGAAAGAAAGAAAGAAAAAGTCTCATGAGTAGAAAGGCCCTTAAAAAGAGCAATTTCTTTTAATTTGGATATAGCTGTGGATCCTTTTTTTGATTTATTTTGGATTGCTTTGAACATAAATTTTCATTTTGGAACTTCTTGTAATGTCAGTTTGATGATTTGCTATGTAACCCACGGCTTTTCTAGATTGTTTCTCTCAATTTTTAAAAAATGATTTGATTTGGTTTATGAAAATTTTATTTTTCATGATTGGTACAACACAAAAATCTAACAAATTTTTACTTTTTACGATTCTATCAATTGGTGAATTTGTGGAACAAATCGTCATAATGAGACATTACAAGAAAATAACATATTTGTTTTGGTCTCATCAAAAGAAATAACAATTGAAAGAAAAATTGGATCTATATTTTGTGAAAAGAAAAACATCAAATTCATATTTTCTCATCTCAAATAAATATAATTTAATATTATTATCATATATATTATTTTATAAAATATTATAAATTTTGCATTAGGCCCCCATACCATTGGGACGCCTTTGAGGTAGTAGACAACTACTATAACTTCATTAGCCTGTAATTGACAAAAAATCAAAGGAAATCGTCAAGACACATGCGTTGGAATAGTCGCACTTATTAATTACGTGGTAACTAACAACTAATTTTATGAGATTGACCCATGCATATATTCCACATTTAATTGAATTTCTGATTTTCTTTAAACGATGCATCACGTGTTGTTGTCTCCACGAAGTCTATATTTAGTCGATTAAAATTTATAATTTTTTTATATATTAAATTTTAGACCGATTAAAATTTAATGCGAGTTGATTAATATTTAATTTGAGTCTCGAATAGAATTTTAATATATAAAAAAAAAAAATTTTAATCAGCTCAAATTTTAATCAAATTTTATGAAAAAAGACTCTTTGGAATTTATTTAGGGAAAATTTTTGTATTATAGATAATTTATTTTTATTATAAATGGTGATTTAATGATAGGGGGTGTCTGTGAAATTTAAATATAAACTAAAAAGAGTGTTTGTGATATTTTTGATAAAAGAAAAAGTGTTTTTAAAGATAACACAAACTAGAGGGGTGTGATTGCAATTTTTTTTATAAATATTTTATTGGATTAACAATTATGGTCGAATAATAACACAATAACCAATTTTTCATATTAGCAAGAATGATAAAAACTCAACTCGAATAAAAAAAAAAACTTGGATCGAAGAAGCTTATTCAAGCACCAATATTTAATCAATTCAAAAGTAAAATTTAAATCCTTTTAAATTTATTTATTTTTGTTTGGGTAAGCAAATTTTTTAATTTTGATAGAGTAATGCTAAATAAATTTAAAAATTAGACTTAACTATTGAATAAATAATAAATTTCAATAAATATTGAGACACACAATAAAATCAATATTTATAATTATTAAATCTTATTTTTAAATCTTATTTTTTAAATTCATATAATATTATTTATTTTGATATATTCAAAACTTTACAATCATTAATGAAAAGAGTAATATTATGTATCATAAATTTTTATCATAAATTTTTATCACAAATCAAAGAGGACCCTTAAATCAATGAGTTTCATTTAAAAAAAGTTAATAAACCCACTTTTCTAATGGTTTCTGGAAATTTGAGAAAAAGTCAATAAACCCACTTTTCTAATGGTTTCCGGAAATTTGAGAAAGATAGTATTCCCGTAACGAAACTCCATGCAAATCAGTCAAAACAGGGAAATTTCAACTAGATAGAGGATAATAAATTCAGCCACCTAAATTACATGTACTATTCTCGGAGAGTATTCAAACTGATCAACAATGACGGCTATGACAAGACTCTTCAAATTAAGTCAGGCTGACATTTCTTTGGTGGGCCCATCTCCACATTCATGTACGGATTTATTCAACAAAGGACAGGTCTATGGTATAACAAAGAGGAAGGTTCATATTTTTTAACTATTTCATGAGCAAAAATCGTCTTCATAGCGTGTTTTTGGTATTTGTTATTGTTATGAGAATTTTAGATATACGTAATACTCCGTAAGTTTTATGCATGAATTTATCAAAAAAAAAAAAAA